>JAKEYF010000432.1:0-44169 GCA_021527775.1 Lactarius sanguifluus | reverse complement strand
AACGCCCTGTAGTGGTTTACATTAAGTCAAGTCTCTCACAGTGGCGACATCTAGTCACGCCAGATCCAAGTTCAAGCCAGAGTTTATGTTGGCTTGCTGATGACGAACTCTCAGACTGTATCAAAGGAGCCGCTGTCTGGGCTACGATTAACAGTGTTGAAGGGTACTTTATCTTCAATCCAACTACAAAAGATTACTGCCAGATCCATTACCTAGAGGACAAACGCCTCTGAGCCTACATTGATTACTCCCCGAATGAAGGTAGCTGGTATACAATTGCACCAGTACCCATGGCATTAAATGTCAGACCCATAAAAACCAATAACCCAAAAGGGATTGACATTGACTCAGATCCTGATGCACCCTCTCCAAGCGTCCCAGTACCCATGACTTCCTTCATCCCTTCGGTACCCCTTATCACTCTCCCTGAACCACCCCAGTCTATGGCCTCGACAGTTCATGCCTTGGCCAGCACAACCCTTATGAGTGGTGGAACAAGTGCTCCTAGTGGTGGAGGCACTCCTAGTGGCAGCACACCAGGTGGAGCAGCAGCTCCTAGTGGTGGAGGTGCAGCTCCTGGAGGAGGTGCACCAGGTGGAGCAGCTCTTGGTGGAGGTGCACCAGGAGGTGGCGGTGGAGGAGGCAGGGGTGGTGGAGGCACTCCTGTACCGCCCACCGGTGGAGCTAGACCAGTTGCGGGCCCCCCAGCACCCGGAGGCCATGGACATCTCGGGGAAACCCCCCTCCAGAGTTCAGTGGGGACTGTGAATGAAGCAAGCAGTTCATGCTTGCGTTCAACCTATACCAAGAAATGAACCCCATGGTCGACCAACTCACCATCCCATACCCCCGCGCCATGACATTCCTCTCCTATATCTGAGGACCACTCGTCAATGATTGGGTCACAGAGCAGTTTGAGTGGCTTGAAGACCAGCGAAACACAGGAGTCTTAATGACTGAAATGAACCTGTGGAACACCATCCGCGATCGGTCGTACAAGCGTACACCGATACGGCAGAATGCACCAAGGCCCAGAAAAGTCTGCAGACCCTTACTATGAAGGGCGAAGACATAGACACATATATCACCGCATTCTCTAACCTGACCCACAAGCAGGGTATAACCCTGACGAAGCCACAACTCTGAAAATGTTCCAGGATGGCCCCCTGAACCAGTTAGTCATTAACACCACATGCTTCCAACATCTGATCACCTGGGATGATTGGAAAGCAGCCACCCGTCTGCAGCAGGCTGAATATATGATTTTAAAGGACCACCTAGGAAAGAATAAACCCCAACGCGGCAGGAAGAGGAGCAGGCAGGGCCGAGAGCAGTGGGTCCAGGCCCTTAACAGAGGACGAGACCCCAATGCCATGGATGTTGGACGTGCCAGAGCCTCTGTGGCACTTACTGATGGCGATAAGGTCCAACTTAGAAGGAGGGACGATGTTATCGATGTCATGCTCAGGGGCACATCTCACATAACTGCCCACAAAAGGGAATGTGCACAGCTTCTACCTCCACTCCCACACCTTCAAACCTACCAACTCCTGCCCTCACTACTATCGCTGTATCTTCTAATCACATACTTTCAAATGAAGAGCAGGCAGATGTGCAGATCGCTGCGATGAAAGCGCAGTCCCAAGAGGTATGAGACCTCATGGTGGACAAACTATTTGGAAAGGAGGATTTTCTCAACGCTTGAACCCAGTGGCCTGGGCTAGAGCTTTAAATCTAAACATGTACCATAGCAGATTCTGTTCCATGCGAATCCCAGTCCTGTTTAAATCTGCACACGCAACAGCTGAACGACAAGTCCTTATTGACTCTGGAGCAACCGACAATTTTATTTGTTCAATGTTGCTCAAACAACTCCAAATTACCACCCGAGACATTACCCACCCCATCCGCATTTGGAACGTGGATGGGACGCATAACCAAGACGGAGAGATCACCCAGTACACCGATCTCACCGTATGAACAGGGGAAGAAACCAAGACACTTCATTTCCTAGTCACGAACCTAGGAAGAGACGAAGTAATTCTGGGATACCCCTGGTTCACAGCTTTTGGGCCACAAATACGATGGGGAGAGGTGATGTTGAACAAGGAATTTCAACCAGTTGTCGTCTCAAGCCTTCATCTGTCAGATGAAGCCACGCCCATGGAAGCTTCCATATGGGCATTGGAGACGTATGAACTTGACGAGGAGGCATGGGAGCAGCTCATGGATGATGAGCGGGATCCCTACATCACATTCATATAAAAAACGATGATGGCCTCAGAGTTGGCGCAGCAGGAGGCAGCCAAAAGGCCAGAGCGCACATTTGAAGAGATGGGTACCTGCGAGAGTACCGACACCACCATAAGGTGTTCAGTGAAGAAGCATCTCATTGATTCCCACCATCACGTGTCTGGGACCACACCATTGATCTCCTCCCGAATGCCCCTCTGGCATTGGACTGCAAAGTGTACCCACTGGCTCAGGGTGAGGAAGACACACTCACAACATTCCTCACTGAGCAACTAGATAAGGGGTACATTAGACCCTCCAAGTCCACTTACGTGTCACCATTTTTCTTCATCAAAAAGAAGGATGGCAAATTGAGGCCGGTCCAAGACTATCGACAGTTAAATGAAATTACCATCCAAAACCACTATCCCCTTCCATTAATCCCCGAACTTATTGACCGTATACGTGGTGCCCAACTATTCTCCAAGCTAGACATTAGATGGGGGTACAACAACGTCCGAGTCAAAGTGGGTGACGAACATAAGGCAGCATTTAAAACGAACTGGGGGCTGTTTGAACCCCTGGTGATGTACTTTGGCCTTACTAATTCCCCATCAACGTTCCAAGGGATGATGGACTTCATTTTCTGCGACCTCATCCTCCTTGGAGAAGTAATTGTCTATATGGACGATATCCTGATAGCCACCACCATCGACCATGCCCATCACCGAGCCATGTTACATGAGGTACTATGCCTCTGTGAGGAACACAACTTATACGTTAAACTGGAGAAGTGCGAGTTTGAAGTCCTTGAGATTGAGTATCTCAGACTCATCATCGGGCACAGAAACATACGGATGGATCCCATTAAGGTATGGGGGATTCAGGAGTGGCCAGCCCCAAGGAACCTCTGGGAAGTGCACACCTTCCTCAGGTTCTGTAATTCTATTGACAATTCATCTGAGGATTCTCCACCCTTGCACACCCCTTACTAGTGTTTGAGAGTTCAGTCCTATGGACTGAAAAAAACCAGAAACCAGACCAGACTGTAACCAATATGAACTGGACCGTCAGTTACAGTTCTTACTGGTTTGTGAATTTGTCAGTTGCTGGTTCAACCATTCTGGGCAACAGCTCTAACCGCGGGAAAACCGGTTATGACCGGTTCAAACTGCCCACTCTGCGTGAAGTTTTGTTGTGGTGTTACAGGTTCACACAAAGTTGTATAAGGTATAATTACAAACACAAGGTACACTAGCTAGCTACACATGACTGCAGTGTTTTGGTCCAAGTTGTCCAAGTCGCGTCGTCGTCGTGTCATGTCATTGTCGTGTCGTATCGTTGTCACACCACATCACAGTTGTTGTCATGTTGTGTCGTAGTTGAGCCATGTCATTGTTGGGCTGTGTTGTTGTCAAGTTGTGTTGCTGTTGTTGAGTGTAGCGGTGCGACTGCCGCGCTACGCCAAGTCAAGTGGAAACTAAAGTGAACCGCAACGGTGAGCACACTCAACTCGGCGCGGAGACAAGTCACGCGCCAACGTACAGTCACTGTGGAGATACAGACGCGTGGAGTCTTTATACAAGAACTCAAGTCTGAGGTGATCACACAGTGGCACGTCTGAGTGGAGAACCAAGAGGACAAGTTAGATTGGAGAGAGTAAGGGAATACAGAGGAATGCGCACCTGAGTGGAGAACCAAGAGGACAAGTTGGTTCCACTCAGGACGCTACAGGGAAGCTTATATACACTACTGTGGCTGAGTCTAAACTGAGTTCGAACACTATTACTAAGTGTACAGTAAGGTCCTATGACTCAGGAGCTGACGCGTCGTGTCTATTAATAGCGTTATCTATGGTGCTGACGTGGCACTCTGTCATAACGCTTATGAGCGGCTCCACTTTGCTGAGTAAAACCTAATACAGTGAGTAAGCGTAAACTACTAAGCACGTTCTGGATCCTTCCAGTCCCTTCCATCCTTATCGTCCAATCGTATGAGTCTGTACAAATACGGGATACTTTATCCCACGATCACGTGCACATGGTGGCAGACACATGTGACTGACGAGTACCTCTGTACTTCGGCCCTTCATATCTTCACCAAATAAATCCGTAAAAATACAGAAAAATAGGGAAAATAATACGCGTCCATGACATTGAGTTGAGTTGTTGTTGGGTCGTGTCGTTGTTGAGTCATGTCAGGTCGTGTCAGGTGATGACTCGGGTCGTGTTGTTGTCTTCTGTTGTTGTTGTTGTTGTCTTGCTGTCTTGTCGCCTTGTTGCCGTTGTCATTGTTGTCATGATCGCCCCGCCATCGTCACTGTTGTGGCACTGCCATTGTGGACTCACAGGTGTAGGAGTAAGCAAAACAGGCAATCACCCTGGGCCGGGCATGTTGGGAAATGTTACTTCCCACGCTTTAGGGAACCATGACATGTGACTTACTTAGTTTTAGACCAGATGATGACAACAGCATCAACTGCAACCTCCCTGCCAATAGGGTATTTCAAAGTTGGTGCATCGGCCGATTCGGATGGTGATGCAAAATAAATGAATCGTTCCCACGCTACAAAAATTTGAGTGGGAACTGTTTCGAGTGACCTCGATGCGCTAGGTGACCAAGCTGGCACTCATGCAGTGTTTGAAATATTGAACCTCTCCGTGTGTTGTGTCACGTCTCTCTACCTTTTTTATATACAATAATCCTCCCTATATATTCTTGTTAGAAAATAATGCCCAAGGAGACCTCGCCACCACCATCTCAGGCCGATATTTTGGCTGCCCAGCTCCTCTTGGCAAAGGTCAAAAAAAAGTGCAAAGTCAGTGGTTGCAAAACCACTTGGAAGGAGAACGAGAAGCCTGTCACAGATCCAAGTCCCAACTCAGACCAGGAAAACGAGAGTACGAGGCAAGATGAAAAGGAGGAAGACAGTATAAGGTGTGTCCATTCGAGAATATCTGGGTTTGTGCCAATGTAACAAACACCTTTTTAGTTGGTCTAAGAACGCAGACTACACCGACAAACTCCTCACTGCCCTTGAAGGAAGTGTTTGCTACCGGAAGGCCTTTGGCTTTGCTGGAGGAGATCTCCCTGGAGTAACGAGTGGTGGACTCATGAACATCCAAATGTGCTGTGACATAGCTGCCAAGCTGTTCCCCACATCCTCAGCCGACTTGAACAAGTTGGCTCACAGTATCAAGAACTGCATCCAAGCATGAGTAATTCTACATTCTGTGACTGTTGTCTCATTGAAGGTGTCTAGTTTGAAGGCTTCATACTGCTCCTATCGGAACAAGCTTGGCCAGACTGGTCACGGGCTGCTTGTTGAAGACTGAGAGGCAGAGATCGTCTCAGGTACCCCCATGTCATGAACTTTACTTTTATTTTTGATCTTTTTACTTACCGATAACGTGATCGGTCATGAGACCTGGATCTATACGTGAGTCACTATGACTCTTTTCATCTTCTGAGTCACTATGACTCCTTCTGCTATTATTTGACTGCGCAGTGACTCACCATGACTCGTATGATACGATGACTCAGATTGACTCATATCCTAGGATGCTGTTGTGACTCAGTCCTAGGATCAGTAGTACTATAAAGTCGAGCTCGCTGGGTAGCTAGTAGCCCCAGACTTGACTTCTTGTATCATACGGTACCCAAGCAATTGATACCTGTGAATACTCCATCTCTCACGAACCCCAGCAAGCCCTCCTATCCACTCAAGGACTATCTGAGAATAGTCCACTCATTCATCTTTGCTGAAGTTCCTCCTTGGAACTTCCCTTCAAACACCGAACCGACCCTTAGTGCAGTGTCCCTGTAGAGAACCTATCCCAAGTTGGGAGAACGTCCCTACCGTGACATAACACCCCATTGCGAATATCTACGGTATTTCCCATCAATAAATCAGTGGCTATGGGCTAACATAATTTGAAGACAAGATCCAGGTGAAGTTCAAGTGGTACAAGCGTCTTCATGCACTCTTGAATGAGAGCCCAATCTTTGATACTTTGGCTGTCGTTCATGGGGCATCAACTCTTAACCTTGGTGTCCTCTCACCAACGCAGCCAAATGTCTGTAGTACCTCCCCTGACTGGAACTATTTGGCAGTTGACCAGTCCTTTGAGGACGCTTGCGGTGATACAGGGGTGACTGATGGTGTTGCTCATGAGTTCTCTCCCACTGTTGTGCTCACTCCTTCTCTGAGTCGTCCAGTGCAAGAGGTCAGTAACCCGGCTCTGGAGCCAACCACACCGTCTATTCTAAAGCAGAAGAACCCCTTCGACCATGTCAAGGAGCTGAGTGAGAAGCATCACCTCGCAAAGCTTGAAAGGGCCAGGCTCCGACATGCACAGGAGGAGCGTGCGCTCACAACACAGCTTGAGATTGAGCAGATGAAGTTAACTGCCCAGTGTGAGCTGGCCACTCAGAATCAAGCCGCAGAGGAGCGACGCCAACAGCATGAGCTTGTGCTTATGGATCGCCAGCTTGAGCTTGCTCACCTTCGGGGGGGCCCTCATCAGATTCATACATCGTAAACCTTCCTTACACTTATAAACTAATCACCATCCCTACCAATAAATTCAAATAACCTTTCCTTTAAGCCCTCCCGCTTCGTCTTTCCTTCGAGTAGATCTACCAATTCCTGTCCAACGTAGTCCTGTTCTTCAGCTGTGTTGTCAGCTGCACGTGTTGCCTCCCGTTGCCTCCTCTCTTCACGCTCCTTATCCATTAGCCTCTGCCCTTTAATAAAGAACTCATCTGTCTCTATAATATTACCTTCTTTGTGCATAATTGTGAAGTTATGGAGATGGATGCAGGTTATAATCCACAGGACTGAACAGCATCACCACCATTTAGATGTAGCTGGAGACCCCGAAGGGATTGAAAAGCGCCCCTTGAGATACCCCACACAATGCTCACTGCGAATCCGGACTTTTGAGATATGATAGTTGTATATCTTGTTCTCGGCCTCATTGCGCTCAGGCCTAGAGAGTTTGAGATTCAATCCTAGCCAGATAACAAATGACATACTCTTTATACGGTGCTTGACACCAACTCTTGAGAGGATATGCTGAATCAGCCCATACAAATTCGTTTTCCCCAAGGAGGTGTTCATGCTCAGATGGGAGACGGGTCCTGCTCCATGCAGTTGAATCATGCTGACTGCCTGGCAGTCCAACACCATAGTCGATGATTCTTAGATTTGGAGTTGAGATAAGCTCCTCCAGATAGTCATGTTAGCTTACTTTTACCCCACACAGTTTTCCGAAACTCACCTGCACATTCATGGAATAATTATTCTTCCAGTCAAAGTAAGATGTACCAAATTCTGAGGGCCGTTGAAAGAGTGGGACAAGTGTTCCATCAACCATCAACCAGCCATCTTGCCATGCTGGGCAGGCGTTTCCTCCCACCCATGTCTTTGCCTGTTCAATATCTTGTGGTGAAGCCCATGGAAGTGTCATGCTACGGAAACGAGGGCCACAGCAAGCCTTCATGACTTGAACAGTCGCATTTTGCACTGTGCCATACCCAACCCCAGCCCAGAGAGCAACCTTCATTGTGCTCACTGCGTTTCCGTAGTGTCCAAAGCGAAACAGCACAATTGCCACCTGTCTCTCCACAGGCATCTGGGGGTTGTTGCTATCATTGTGAAAGGAAGGATGGTATTGGATCGCTTTGACAAGTGAATCAAGCAGGCAGGAGTGATACGAAGATAGGATCGAAAGATTTCCGGGTGGTTATATTTGTGATCGTTGAGCAAGTTGTCCAGGTTCTGCTGTGACTTGTCAATTTTTTTGGTATGTTCAGTCTGGTAGCGGGTGCGATAAAGTTCTTCTAGAGCTTCTATGAGACCACTCTCAACTATATCATCATCATCTGAGTCTTCATCCGAGAAGGAATCAGAGTCTGAGACATATCTTCTGAGTTGTCCATATAAGTTTCAGCCTCTATTGTGGCCAGGGTATGGATGATAAAGGCCTCAAGGAGGGCATTCGCCTCCTGCTGGCACTCAGTGAGTCAAGGCATTGTGTATGGCCTGGGGACAAGGGCACGGCAAGTATCTATTACTCTCAGCAATCCAACTACAGTACGGTATCTGAGTCAGCAGGAGTGCACTCGGTCTAGGACTACTATTCAAACCCCGATGTGCATCAAACCTGATGCAGCGCTGTAAACAAGAAAGGTACATCAATTCTGTCAAACCCGAATCGCTGCACCAGGCTTTTCGGCCATCAAATTGGGCGATTCAAAATGGCCGCTACGGCAACTTTGAAAACCCCTAATGCACTGGCAGCCACATGCATGAAAACGCAGCTCCAAACCACTGCCAGCATCCCACTAACTCAAGTCGGAGTCCAATTGCATCCACCGCAACGCTGGCAGCATTCCAACAACACCAGCCAACAACATGGTCAACACCAGCACCAGCAAGAGTGGTGAGGGTGACAATGACATCAACCACACCGATGTGGTGTCAGACTTGACCATGACAGTAATGTCACATCATCAAGTCACAACAACGGCATCACAACACAATCACAAGACACTGGTATTGCAACACAATCACAAGATGACAATGGCACCAGTGCCGCCACACCACAACACCAAACAATGATGAACAATGACAACAGCACGACAACGAACAACCACGATGGCAAGACCATGAACAACAACAATGGCACGATGATGGTGTGGGATGTGACGACGGTTGGGGGCACTGCAATGGCTTTGTAGTTACTAGTTAGTGTACTTGTTTAGTAGCTAGTTATTAATACTGGGTCCACTGGGTGTTGGAATCCATGCAGAGGGGCTGAACCTGCCCATAATAACTGGTCTCAACTGGTCACTTGACCAGTTGAGACCAGTCACTGTTTGAACCGGTGCAGACCGGTTTTGTGGCCACTGCTAAAATAAAATGGACTGGTTATGGTCAGTTCAGTCCAGTTTTTTTGACATCTAGCAATTTTTAGAACCAGTTAGTCATCAGCAAGATGACGTGTTACTGCCAGAACTTTCTCAACTTTCTGCTGCAGCAGGAAAGTGGTGCAAGTTGGACAAGTTGGCAAGTTAAACCATAAACATTGCTCTATTTTTTTTAATACTTTTTTTATTGCTAAAATAAAATAATATGCAGAAAAATAAACCATTTATAATGATATTATAACTATTTAAAAGACAATATAATAATTGTAATCAGTTCCCATTTTTTCAACAAGATAAACCATTTATATTTCAATTCTGACAATACAAAAAATAAAAGCTACAATATGTACATTGTAAGTATTGTGTGTACCCTATCAGCTTCATCCTCATGGTTGTGGCCACAGGTTGGGGCAATGTGTGGGTTGGTGGTGGCATGCTGTGTTGGATTGGCGTGGCAGTGAGCAGCAGGGGCGGGGCCATGCGCACCGTGTCGGCATGGCATGAGGGTCGGTGGGCCTTGTGTGCCGTGTTGGGTCAGTGTGACAGTGAGTCAGCGGTGGTGGTTGTCTGTGTGGTGGTGAGGTGGTGTGGTTGGAGTTGAGGTGGCAGCAACAGGGTGGCGTGGCAGGTCGGCGGGATCTTGCGTGACATGGCAGGTCAGCGGTGGCAGGGGTCTTGCGTGCCTGTTGAAGGGGCATGGTGGTCTTATGACGGTCGGCGGGGTCTTGCGTGCCGTGTTGAGGGCATGGTGGTGGGTTGGCGGTTGGGGGTCTTGTGTGCCACGTCGAAGGGGCGTGGTGGGTCGGCAGGGTCTTGTGTGGATGTGGTGGGTCGGCAGTGGTGGGGTCTTGCATGCCGTGTTGAGATGGCATGGTGGGTTGGTGGTCGGGGTCTTGTGTGCCATGGGGGTGAGTTGGCGGTTGCAGGATCTTGGGCACAGTATTGGTGTGGTGTTCATGCGGTGGGGCAATGGTGGCAGGGTCTTGCTGGGGCACTGTGGCGGCAGATCAGTGACAGTGGAGAGAAAAGTATAACCTGCAACATTAGCGAGAAACAAACAAAACTGAGAAGAAAAAACAAATCTTGATGCACTGGGATGAAGCCCAGTGCATCATCGGCCGCATCTTGACCACAAGTGAGGATGGGAGAGGGGCTTGAAAGGGTGAGTCTGGAGTGGCTGGATGAGGGGTGGAAGTGGGAGCACAGGCAGGAGTAACATGAGAATACAGTAGAGGTGGACAGGGTACAGTATGTTGCAGCGACTTGTGGAGGCTTACTGTGTGGCGTGGGAAGTTGGCACATGAACACCTGTTTCTCTCTCGTGGCAGAGCTTCTACTGTACACTGTACGTACTGTAGGCTTCAAGCTTCAACATTTCAATGTTCAATGTTCAAACTGATGGCGTGTTTGTGCTTTTCCCCCCCCCTCAGTAGTGTTCATTTAACGACCCTCTTCCAGGCTACACACCCATTGTCGTTGTTGCACGCAGACCACCCCCCACTGGCACGGGTGACACCATCGCTGGCGCACAATCCACCACAAGGTCATCGCCTTGTCCCTCCACCCCACGCCCCCACGCCATGACTGACAATGCTGGGCCTCAGCCCAGTATATTAAGATACATTTAATTTTTTTATTTTTATCTTGTTTCGTTTATCACTGTTGCAGAACCCTTGACTCTCTCAAGTCCCCATCGCCTCTGCCTCCACATCACAGCACGCAACCACGTGACTACTGCTTCTGACCCATTGTCCCACACAAGTCTGCCACCACCCTTTTTAGTGCAAGACCCACTGCAATGCTGCCCCCAGACAGCGCACGATCCCTGCCACTACAGGGCTTGATAATGATGACAACCAGGTGATGACGACGGTGATGTGGAGGGCTGCAACAGTGGTGATGTGAAGGACGATGGCAACGACAGTGCTGAGGTGGTGGGAATGACAGCAGCAAGGGTTTTTTTTTTCTTCACTTACCACTACGCTGTTGTTGCATGCAGACCACCCCCACAGCTATGCAAGATGGAGGACGTGGCTGAGGATGAGCTGGGCTTCGGCCCAATGCGTAAGATGTTTTCTTTTTTTTCTTTTTTTTTCTGCTCACCCTGAATGTTGCAGGCCATTGCCAGCCCTTGTGCACGTGAACCTCCACTCGTCCCCGCTTCAACACCCCACCCCAACATGGCTCGCAACACCTCAACCGCCAACCCACCACCACGCCACCCCAACACAGCACACAACACCTTGCCACCACTGACCCACCATGCCCCCTCAACGATGCACACGCAAGACCCTGCCACCGCAGACTTGCCACATCGCACAAGACCCCGCTGACCCACCACAACACCACCCTAGCACAACAGGCAGACCCCACCACGACCACACAATGGCGCGCGAACCACTGCCCAGCCCCACGATGACCACCCCAATCACTGCCACCAACACTGCCACCTGACACTGCCACACCACTGCCATTCTTCTTTAATAGACTACATCTTTGTATTTATTTAATTCCAATCAAATTACTGTTATTGTTATTGTTATGATGATTGCAATTAAATGTTATTATTATTATTATTATCCAACTGCTGCAAATATGTGTACCTGATGTGATTCTGTGATGACTAATCATATGACCAATCATATGATTGACACTTAATTGCCATTTTAATCAACTTGTTGAGCTTGTGAACTGGTCCTGCTGGCTGGTCATCGCTCTGCAAGGAGATTGTTGAAGATTTGACATGGCCTGTCAACTGGTCAACTTGCTAACTTTGGCTAACTTTCAGGGGTTGTACCAGCTGGTACCAGCTGGGGCCAGCTGGTACCAGTGAAGAAAGTTACATGTCAAAACACTGATGGCCTACAGTTCCAGTTCACTCAAGATTATCCAAATAACTGAACTGAACTGAACTTTCAAACACTACCCCTTACACGACCTTACAAAGAAAAACACACCATGGCAATGGCCCAGAACCAACAGGATGCGTTCAACAACATCAGACAATGTATAGGTCATGAACCCACGCTCCTGTTTCCCGACCTCAACAAACCATTTGAGTTAGAGGTTGATGCATCAAACATGGCCCTTGGGGCTGTATTGAATCAGCTCGGCCCAGATCAACACATGCACCCAATCGCTTTCCACTCTGAATCATTGACCGAGGCAGAATGCAACTATGACATCTACAATCATGAGTTGCTAGCAGTGGTCAAAGCACTAAGAGCATGGAGGACGTACCTTGTTGGCTCCCCCCATAAAATTATTATCCACACCAACCACGCCAACCTCCAATACTGGAAAGACCCACAAAAAATCAGTCATTGGGTAGCACGCAAGTTCTTGGAGTTGTCGGAATATGATTTTGCACTAAAACATGTACCCGGCATCAAGAACAGTCACATGGATGCCCTGTCACAAAGGGCCAACTACACACCCAACAAGGAGGACAACAACAACGTTATCATCCTCCCCACTGACCGATTCATCCACACGACAGAAATGTCAATGCACGACATGGACATCTGGACACAAATAGCACAAAACATGGACGAGAAAGACATCCTCCAATGGGTTGAGCCCCACAACCTGAAGAAGTTGGGTGGTCTCTGGTGGAAGAATGACGCTCTTGTTGTCGTGGGTGACAATGACCTTAAACAGGGGGTAATTACCTTTTTCCACAATACTCCTAGCATGGGCCACCCCGGCATAGCAAACACACTTGAACTGCTACGACACAACTACTGGTGGCCAGGCATGCAGAGCGATGTTGAAGAATACATCAAGGGCTGCGCTACATGCCAGTCCAACAAAATCAACCCCCACTGACAAAAACCACACCTCTTTCCTATCACTACAGACCCTGATGCCGAGCTGTTCGAAGTTGTAACCATGGACTTCATCACAAAACTACCCCTGTCTGACGGATATGACTCCATCCTTACCATAACCGACTATGACTGCTTGAAAGCAGCCATCTTCATCCCATGTAATGAGATGATTACTGCGGAAGGAGTGGCTCAACTGTACCTTCACCACATCTACCCACACTACGGCATCCCCTGGAAACTAATCACGGATTGAGACCTGCGCTTCATGTCCGCCTTCATGAAGGACCTGTGTAAGACACTGGGGATCTGTCAGAACATATCCTCTGCATACCACCCACAAACTGACGGACAGTCAGAACATACTAACCAGTGGCTGGAACAGTACCTCCATCATTGGAGTAACATACAGCAGGACAACTGGGCGGAAGCACTTCCAGTGGAACAATTAGAGTTTGAAAGTCCGGTTGGGTCCGGTTTTTTGCCCAATTTGGCAGCAACCGGACCGAGACCGGTTGGTCCTCCGGCCTGAATTTTGCAACTGCAACTGCAACTGCGGCCAACCGGTTTTTACTGGTTGCTTCATTATTTTCAATCCCTCTCAACCAGTTGTAACCCAACCTGGTTGCAGTCAGTTGTAGTCAGTTTTGACCGGTTTCAACCGGGGCACCAGGCGACGCAGCCCGCAGCGGCCGCGTGTAATTGGTACAGTATGATCATAGTGAAATGTAACTACTACACAATGTAACTACTTCTAATAATGCCGCATCTGAGTCCCCCCCACTGCCATCGTCACGTTACTGTTATCGTTGCATCTGGTCCTCGGCTGCCCATTGTGCGTCGTGTTGTGTGTGTTGTGTGTTGCGTCGTGTGTCGTGTGTTGCATCGTGTGCTGTGTGGCTTGTGTCGCTGTTGTCACCATCGTCGTGGTGGTGGTCGTGGTGGTGGTCGTTGTTGTTCGGTGTTGCCTCGGTCTTCGCCTCGCCGTTGCCATTGTTGGGTTGGAGGCGGTGCGCATCGCACCTCACCTTTGCAGCCCAGGCGAGATTGGACTTGAGGTGCCAGTGGTGGGGCAGTGGCGGCGTCGGTTGGCGGCTTGATCGGCTCATCGGCGAAGTCTTGATGTCATCATTGATGTCGTCGTTGGTAAAAGGCACTCAGCTGTCACAGCTAAGTCACAGTTCCCTAAAGCGTGAGTACGCATGAGTAACGAATGGCCCGGGTACTGCTGGTTTGTTCACTGCACATGCACTATCAACGTGCTGTGCTATCTTGCTATCTATCAACATCAACAACGACCGACCACGACCACGCCTCCCCGATGCAGCCCTGAGCTGCACGCGCTACCAACAGCCACCAGGGCCCTGCCAATGCAGTGGCCCCAACCCCGATGACAGCGGCAACAGTGGCGACAGCAACCACGACACCACGACAAGGCGATGTCGACTACCGCAACGCCTGGGCAACAGTCGACAGCAAGGCGGCAACAAGAACCAAGGTGGCGGTGTCAATGGCAACGGCAACAACAACAGCAAGACCGATGACGACAACGACCAAGACGGCGACGACAATGACCAAGATGGCGACGACAACGACCAAGACGGCGACGGCGACGGCTATGACCATGACTACAACTACGTGACACGACGACAACGGGCAATCATTCTCATAGTTATTAGCTTAGTATAGTAGTAGTCATGTTTTTGTACTGTATATTAGAAGTCCAAATAAAATACTCATTCTACCTATAATACCAGGTTGCAACCGGTCGTAGTTGGTCGCAACCGGTCGGAGAACGCGACGTAATCACAGCGACTGCAACCGCACATTTCTGTGCCGGGCCCCAACTGCAACTAAAAGTCCGGTTGTTTCCGGTTGCAGTCCGGTCTGGTTCCAGTTTTTTCCTGTTTGAGCAACTGGACCTTCAAAGACTAGGCACAATTCACGCACAACTCATGGCCGAACACCACAACCAAACACTCCCCATTCTTGTTGATCATGGGATGGGAACCACGTACCACATGGACATCAAACCCACATTGACTCCATCTGTTGATCAACGACTGGAAGAGATGGGGAATAGACACCAACACATGCAGGACTGTATTAAGCATGCACAAGAGCTTATGGCGAAAAGGGGGAAGATGCGCTTCATACCTTACATGGAAGGTGCACAGGTATGGTTGGAGGGGATGAACCTCTGGACCTTTTACCCTACCACAAAGCTCACTCCAAAACACCATGGACCGTTCTGTGTAAAAAAGGTCCTATCCACAGTCTCTTACAAACTAGACCTTCCAAAGACATGGAAGATACACCCCATGTTCCATGCTAACCTTCTTACGCCATATAAGGAGACAGAACTTCATGGGGCCAACTTCATGTGACCACCACCTGACCTGATCGAAGGAGAAGAGGAATTTGAAGTGGAGCACATGTTACAATCTCACTGTCATGGACGCGTATTATTTTCCCTATTTTTCTGTATTTTTACGGAGTTATTTGGTGAAGATATAAAGGGCTGAAGTACAGAGACATTCGTTAGTCACAGTTGGTTTGCCACCATGTGCACGTGATCGTGGGATTAGTATCCCTTATTTAGTACGGACTCATACGATTGGACGATAAGGATGGAAGGGACTAGAAGGATCTAGAATGTGCTTAGTAGTTTACGCTTACTCGCTGTATTAGGTTTTACTCAGCAAGTGGAGCCGCTCGTAAGCGTTATGACAGAAGTGCCACGTCAGCACCATAGATAACGCTATTAATAGACACGACGCGTCAGCTCCTGAGTCATAGGACCTTACTGTACACTTAGTAATAGTGTTCGAACTCAGTTTAGACTCAGCCGCAGTAGTGTATATAAGCTTCCCTGTAGCGTCCTGAGTGGAACCAACTTGTCCTCTTGGTTCTCCACTCAGGTGCGTATTCCCCTTGTACTTCCTCACATCTCCAATGTTAACTTGTCCTCTTGGTTCTCCACTCAGACGTACCACTGTGTGATCACCTCAGACTTGAGTTCTTGCGTAAAGACTCCACGCGTCTGTATCTCCACAGTGACTGTACGTTAGCGCGTGACTTGTCTCCGCTGCTGAGTTGGGTGTGCTCACCTTCGCAGTTCACTTTAGTTTTCACTTGACTTGGCGTAGCGCGGCAGTCGCACCGCTACATTAGGACAAGTTCCTCTTTCACACTCTTGGGTTACCCACCCACCAGTTCTTACCTCGTTATCATTTTCCCCTCTAGGTGGTTGACGACCATCAGTCCCTTGTGTTATCCACCTCACTCTTTGCCTGTGGACCTCCGTAAGCAGATTCTGTGCTATTGTGGTACAACTGTAGTGTCCGTAAAATCGGCATACATTGTGCTTGCCTATAGGCGTTCTATCTGGTCACAGTAGAACGTTTGGGTACTTGCTGCAGAACTGGTCACCACGCCAGATAAGCTGCAGTAGGACGAGAAGCCAGCCAGGCCTAGCCTGCGACAGCTGTACGCGTAGTAAACAGAAAAGTTTGAGAGCGCTTCGGCGTGAGAGGCAGCCAACAGGTCGAGAAGACTGAGGCAGACAGCCTTGTGGCTCTACACATATCCCTACCCCATTCCTGAGTGTCCCTTTATCGCCGCAGCCTCGCGCAGTGTGAAACAATCACTGTGTATTGGTCTCGCTTGATAGGGCATTCCACGCATCCTCGAGTTAGCGTTGCGCGCTCGTTGTATCCAGTCGTCTTTACCCACCTATCCTCCCGTTTCCACCCTGCCTCGTATATTCGCAAACGTTCGCACTCGTCTGCGCCGTCTCTTTAGGAGGAGACAAGCTTCTATCCCACCAATCCCGACGCCCCCTAATCAAGCCTCTGCTTCGGCATCGCTTCACGTACTCAGGACACCTCAAATCACCAACGAGCGTGCTCCTTCCCCATCAGCATCATCACACAGGTCGTCGACAACTTCATTCCATTCCGCCCACTCCTCCTCCCAAGAAACCCTCGCCCAGTCAGGCGAAAGCTTCATAGACGAAGACGGTGTCAACATCCGCTACCAGGGATTCCAGTTAGAACTGCCCCCTCGTAACCTAGCCGAACAATACGTGCAGGCTATCTACTCCTTCCCTAACTATCACTACGGCCTTCTAGAGCTTTACGGCCTAGGTGGTGAAGTTAACGGAACCGGGTATACCGTTCCCCAGCTAGTCGCATTTGCAGCAGATCTAGTCCCACGCCTCTCTCCCCCTCCCTCTCCCTCACCCCCTCACAGTGGCTCCCAGCGGTCGGCAGAAAGCCAAGCAGGCTCAAGCCCAGTATCCTCGCGGAGTTCGCTCCAAATTCGCGCTCCCTCCCCTCACGAAGAGTGAAAAAGTCTTCACCTCTTCAGTAGTTGACTGGGACGACATCTCGCCTGACGAACAACTAATTCTCCTAGAGAATTATCGAAAGGCACAAGAAGAAGTAGAGAGAAAAGAGAGACAGGCCCAGCTAGAAGCAATGGCCGACCCTACAGCATCCACATCCGCAGCCGCCTCGGGCTCTGCACCCGCTCCTCCCACAGTCCAGGATTGTCTGGACCTCATTCATCAGCTTAGCCTGGCCATGGGTGTAATAGCCCAGGAGGTCAAGGATCTCACGCAGGCAGTCGGAGCATCTCACGCTGCCCGGCCCCATTCAAATGGTAATAAAAAGGACATAGTGGCCCGCCCAAAGCCTTGGGACGGGAAAGGCGACTCTACAGAAGCCCGTCATTTCCTTGCCGCTTACCATAACTGGGCCGGCTCCACGGGGGACGCAATGAACACCTGGCATGACGGAGACAAGAGGTGGTACATTGACGAAGGTCGATGGACCGCGGCCGCCCTCAACCTTATGGAAGGGGACGCGAAGACCTGGGCACTTCCATATCTGGAAGAAGCCAATCAAGGTGGAACACCATTCGGCGGAACCTTCGCTGGTTTCGTCACCGCGTTCAACCTCAGGTTTAGTCCGCGGGACACCACAGACTTAGCGCGAGAGGCGCTCAAAAAGACAAAACAAGGTCGCAAGGAGGTGACCCAGTATATATCCCTGTTCGACCAGTATGCCGGACAGACGAAGTGGTCTGAAGAAGACCTGTGCACCCGGTTCTATGATGGCCTCTCTGAGGAAATCAAGGACATCCTCGCATTCACGGGGAAAATAGCTCTAGATTACAAAGACCTGCGAAAGGCCTCGCAAGACATCGATCAACGCATGCGGGCCCGGAAAGCAGAAAAGGGGGGCGAAAGCTCCCGAATCACACCTACATCGGCCCACCCCGATGCCATGCAAGTAGACGCCACGCGTCAGCAGGGCAAGAAACCGGGGCAGGCTGATATCTTAAAAACTAGAGCAGAGTACCAGACGTGGATGAAGGGGAAGTGTTATGGGTGCGGATCAACAGAACACTCGAAGAAGGATGGAAACCACGAACGAGACGTGTGCAATTGGTGCCAGAGAGTCGGTCACCGTGCACCTGTCTGCATGACCAAAAAGATGGGGAAGCCAGCTAAAGCTAAGGCTGCAGCAACGGACTCCCCTAGTCCACCATCCTCTTCAAATACTGCGGTAGCATCCGCCTCCTCCAGTTCAAGTACCTCTCCGGCCAAGACGTCACAGGTAGACGTAGCCAAATTGATGGAGATGGTGAAAAAGCAGCAAGAGCAGATCGAATCGCTCAAAGCGGCTTTTTAGTGCAAGGGACCAGCATAGCTGCGTCTGGCCCCTTATTTACAGTAGATGACTCGGCTTTCTGTAGTTGTAAAATATGCTTACGCTCTCGCCTCGTTTCGGACTTATCTCCTGTAATTCATACAATTTCTTCCTCTACCTGTAAGTTAGATAGTAGTGTCGGCTCCGTTTCTTGTCTTCTCGGCCCCTCCACATCTACATCTGCCTCGGAGATGAACAATATATGTAGTGTTCCTGTTGCTCCACCTTTTCTCGAAGCAGCGCCGCACGTGATGATTTCTGATGCAGCACTGTCTTCAACTATTATTCCCGAAACAAAAGATAAAAAATCACATTTTCATATTTCTGTGTATTTAAAAGGACGTCATCGTACTGTAAAAGTAGCAGCAATGGTAGACTCGGGGGCAACTTCGTTGTTCCTCGACAAAAAGTACGCTGACCGCCACAAGATGTTCCAGGTTCCTCTTGAGAATCCCATTATCCTCTATAACATAGACGGGACGCTCAATGAAGCCGGTAGTATCACCCACAAAGTTCGACTTAATCTCCAAGTTGGACCAACGGAAGAAAGTCATGACTTCTTAGTCACTTCCCTTGGCCCAGAGAACGTCATTTTGGGACTACCCTGGCTTAGACTAAGGAACCCGGAAATAGATTGGCAGGAAGGCACAATGCGTCTCAATTCCACCGCTGAAATAGCGCCACCGGAACTTGAGATAGAGGTGACGCGCATTATGGCAAACCGTATGGAACGCCGCCGTCTCCTTGCGGAGAAAGTGCTAGACACGGCCCAGGACGAAGTTTTCTGTTTGGCTGGCTTTACGTATAGTCAGCAGATAGCCGAAAAAGCTACTGCAGCTAAGCCAAAGAAAACATTCGAAGAAATGGTGCCGAAGCACTATCGTGACTTCGCAAAAGTCTTCTCTGAGGAAGAATCCCAGAGGCTCCCTGAGCATCAACCATGGGATCACGCCATAGATCTTGAGCCAGATGCAGTCAAGCACTGGAAGATCAAGACGTACCCTATGTCACCCAGCGAACAAGTGGAACTTGACAAATTCCTGCAAGAGCACATTGCTAAAGGATACCTGGTCCCATCTAAGTCACCGATGGCCTCCCCAGTATTCTTTATCAAAAAGAAAGACGGAAAACTCCGTCTAGTGCAGGATTATCGCCGTCTTAATAAAATTACTATTAAGAACCGATATCCACTTCCACTCGCGGCTGACATCATCAACCGGTTGAAGGGAGCAGAGTACTTCACAAAGTTTGACGTTCGATGGGGCTATCACAATATTCGAATCCGAGAAGGAGACGAATGGAAGGGTGCTATCGTCACCAATCGCGGACTGTTCAAGCCAAAAGTAATGTACTTTGGCATGACCAACAGCCCCGCAACCTTCCAAGCCCTCATGAACGCAATCTTCGCAGATCTCATCGCAGAAGGAGAAGTCGCAGTCTATATGGATGATATCCTCATCTATAGCCGAGACCTTAACCACCATCGCAAAATAGTACGCGAGGTGCTCAAAAGGCTCGAAGACTACGATCTCTATCTCAAACCTGAGAAATGCGATTTCGAGAAACGTGAAATGGAGTACTTAGGGATGATCATCCGTCCCGGAGAAGTGCAGATGGACCCTGGCAAGGTCTCTGCAGTAAGGGAGTGGCCTACACCCACGAATCTCAAAGAAGTAAGAGCATTCGTTGGGTTCGCCAACTTCTATCGGAGGTTCATTAAGGACTTCGCGGCTATCGCCCGACCCTTACATGACCTCACGAAGAAGGATACTCCATGGCACTGGCATTCTGAACAGCAGGAAGCTTTTGACGGTCTTAAGGGACGTTTCGTTCAAGAACCTATCTTAAAGGTATATGATCCGAACCTCCCTACCCGCGTCGAAACAGATGCTTCAGGATTTGCTACTGGCGGGATACTCACTCAGAAGTACCCAGACGGTCTTTGGCACCCCGTTGCGTATCGCTCAGAGTCAATGAGCAAGGAAGAGCGCAACTACGAAATCTACGACAGAGAAATGCTCGGCTTAATCCGCGCCCTAGAGGACTGGAGACATTTCCTCGAAGGCATCTCCTTTGAAGCGATCACCGACCATAAGAATATGGAGTGGTGGGCAAGCATGAAAGACTTAAATCGCCGGCAAGCACGCTGGGCATTATATTTAAGTCGCTTCGCCTTTAAGATCACTTACAAGAAAGGAGATTCTATGCAAGCCGATGCACTCAGTAGATTTTCCAAAGACCACGTCAGGGACAATGAGGATAACCGCCAGGTTCAGGTTTTACAACCTAAGCACTTCCTCAATGCCGCCCAAGCACACTTCCGCCCAGAAGTGGACTCCCTTGGCAGCCGCATCAAACTCGCATCCATTAAAGAAGCCGAAGTTATAGAGGGTCTTAAAAGTTTACAAAAGACCGCTCCTAAGGCTCTTACGGATGGAGTTGCGCTGTGGGAAGAAGAAGACGGTTTCGTTTATCACCGTGGGAAGTTATATGTCCCAAACGATCGTGCCCTTAGAAGGGACGTGGTAAAGTCATGCCACGATACCACAATCGCAGGACATCCCGGAAAAAACGGAACCATAGAGCTAGTTAGTCGCTACTATTGGTGGCCACGCATGGCAGGCTTCATTAGTTCATACGTAGAAGGATGCGATCGATGCCAACGTTATCGCAAAGATCTCCACCCCAAAGCTATGATTCAGCCGCAAGAAGTACCTGAGGGTCCATGGCAGTTAATTGGGATCGATTTAATCGGCCCTCTGCCTATGTCACGTGGAAAGGATATGATCCTTAACATAGTGGATCATTATACAAAACAGATCCATCTATTTCCAGTGACTTCTCAGATTACGGCTGATGGGGTAGCATCCATCTACTTTGAACAAGTCTTCCCCTTGCACGGGATCCCTCGAAAGATCATCAGTGATCGAGGACCCCAGTTTGCTGCAAGGAGCATGCGGGCACTATACAAGCGACTAGGAATAGACGCAGGTCTTACCACAGCCTATCACCCTCAAGCTAATGGACAGGTAGAGCGCAAAAATCAAGAAGTAGAAGTCTACTTGCGCTTGTTCATTAGTAAGAGGCAGGATGATTGGGCAGACCTGCTCCCTACTGCGGAATTCGTAATCAACAGCAGACTTAACTCAGCCACGGGACATACACCCTTTGAGTTGCTGTACGGCTACACGCCTGATTTCACGATTCCTGCTGGTAGGCCAACGGGTATTCCAACGCTCGATAAGCGTCTTCAACACTTAGTTTCCTCACGTAAGGATGCAGAGGCAGCTCTACGCCAAAGTAAACGGCGAATGCAGACAGACGTTGAACAAAGGCACAAGCCACACGCCTTCAACGTCGGGGACAAAGTCTGGTTGCAAGCTAAGCAAATAAAGATACACCAGCAGTCGTCCAAACTGGGCCCTAAACAGTTAGGCCCATTTGAAGTCACTGAAGTCAGAAGTGATGTCGACTACAAGCTTGCACTCCCTCCTGCATTACGGATCCATGATGTATTTCATGTAGACCGCCTCTCCCCTTACAAGGGAAACGAAGTTAACGGGCTTCTGCCACCTCCACCTGAACCCGTCACAGTCGAAGGGGAAGAAGAGTACGAAGTAGACCACATAAGAGATTCAAAACTCTTTGGTCGTACTCTTAAGTACCTAGTTCGCTGGAAGGGCTATGGAGAGGGCGAGGACACTTGGGAACCTGCTAAAAACCTAGCGCATGCACCGGAAAAGCTTAAAGAGTTCCACTCTTTAAACCCGGGCGCACCTAGAAAAATAGCAGCTCTCATTTACGCGTCCTTGCCTTGGCAGTCTCCTCACATGTACACAGAGGCCAACGCGGACGTCGACCCTTAAGAAGGGGGGTGATGTCATGGACGCGTATTATTTTCCCTATTTTTCTGTATTTTTACGGAGTTATTTGGTGAAGATATAAAGGGCTGAAGTACAGAGACATTTGTTAGTCACGTTGGTTTGCCACCATGTGCACGTGATCGTGGGATTAGTATCCCTTATTTAGTACGGACTCATACGATTGGACGATAAGGATGGAAGGGACTAGAAGGATCTAGAATGTGCTTAGTAGTGTACGCTTACTCGCTGTATTAGGTTTTACTCAGCAAGTGGGGCCGCTCGTAAGCGTTATGACAGAAGTGCCACGTCAGCACCATAGATAACGCTATTAATAGACACGACGCGTCAGCTCCTGAGTCATAGGACCTTACTGTACACTTAGTAATAGTGTTCGAACTCAGTTTAGACTCAGCCGCAGTAGTGTATATAAGCTTCCCTGTAGCGTCCTGAGTGGAACCAACTTGTCCTCTTGGTTCTCCACTCAGGTGCGTATTCCCCTTGTACTTCCTCACATCTCCAATGTTAACTTGTCCTCTTGGTTCTCCACTCAGATGTACCACTGTGTGATCACCTCAGACTTGAGTTCTTGCGTAAAGACTCCACGCGTCTGTATCTCCACAGTGACTGTACGTTAGCGCGTGACTTGTCTCCGTGCTGAGTTGGGTGTGCTCACCTTCGCAGTTCACTTTTAGTTTTCACTTGACTTGGCGTAGCGCGGCAGTCGCACCGCTACACTCACCTTCATGGCCAAGGGCGTAAACTTCAGTTCCTGATCCAGTGGAAGGGATTTCCCATGAGTAGTGTTTTAAGGTCCGGTCCATAGGACCGGAAAAAGACCGGGACCGGACCGGACCGGACCGCATGCAACCGGACCATCGGTTGCGGTTGCACCCTTTCTGGACTTAGCCCGGTTGCGGTTGCCCCATCTTCAATGAATTCTCTGCAACCGAAAAAAGACCAGTTGAAACCGGTCTTTACAGGGACCAACCAATAGACAATTCACACATTCAAACAGTGTTTTTTGTGCATGATATATTTAGCTACTACTGTACTACATGTAATCTAAGAACTGTCCACGCTGCATCTGAGTCATGTCGCGGTGCCACATCAACGCCGTGGTGTCGAGGCGCCGCGTTGGGGTCGTGCTGTCGCCGTGCCGCTCGGTTGTGCTGTCACCACACCGCTCGGTTGTGCTGTCGCTGCGCCGCATCGGAGTCGTGTCGCAGTGCCACGTCGACGCCGTGGTGTCAAGGCGCCGCGTCAGAGTCGTAGTGTCGCGGTGCCGTGTCGATGCTGTGGTGTCGCTGCGCTGTGTTGATGTTGTGCTGTCGCGGCGCTGCGTTGATGTTGTGCTGTCACGGCACTGCGTTGATGTTGTGCTGTTGCAGCGCCGCGTCGATGTTGTGCTGTCGCGGCGCCGTGTTGATGTTGTGCTGTCGCGGCGCCGTGTTGATGTTGTGCTGTCGCGGCGCCGTGTCGATGTTGTGCTGTTGCGGTGCCACGTCGATGTCGTGCTGTTGCGTTGCCACGTCGATGCCATGGTGTCGTGGCACTGCGTCGACTCCGTGGCGTCGCCGCGCTGCATCGATGCCGTGGTGTCACTGTGTTGCGTCAACGCCGTGGGTTCGCTGCACCGAGTCGACACCATGGGTTCGCTGCACCGAGTCGATGCCATGGGTTCGCTGCGCCGAGTCGACGCCGTGGGTTCGCTGCGCCGAGTCGACACCGTGGTGTCGCGGCGCTGCATCGACACCGTGGTGTCGCGGCGCTGCATCGACACCGTGGTGTCGCGGCGCTGCATCGACACCGTGGTGTCGCGGCGCTGCATCGACACCGTGGTGTCGCGGCGCTGCATCGACACCGTGGTGTCGCGGCGCTGCATCGACACCGTGGTGTCGCAGCGCTGCATCGACACCGTGGTGTCACGGCGCTGCATCGACACCGTGGTGTCGCGGCGCTGCATCGACTCCGTGGTGTTGCAGCGCCCTGTCGATGTCGTGGTCTCACGGTGTCCTGATGTTGCAGAACCCTCTGATAAAGACCTAGAAAAGAGAAAGAAAAATATATAATTAATTGTGAGTTAACTAGAAGGATAAGAAAAGAGTACTTAGCTTCTTGAGAGTTTCCTGGGCCAAGGCAAAGCAGTCAACAAACGCTGACTGGGAGCGTTGGACGTCAAAGCGACCATGGGGTTGACACGTCGTTGACAACATGACTTCCGGCCCGGCGAAATCCACCCCATGATGACAAATCATATCCGGTTGCACAAAAGACTGGTTGCAACCGGTGTTCAACCGGAAAACGGACTGACTAGGACCGGTCCATAGTGGTCCCAGTCTGGTCTTTTGAACATTCTGAATAAATTAGGACTGGTCTCGGTCCGGTTGCCTTATTAGGAAGGCAAAAGACCGGACCGGACCGGACCTTAAATCACTACCCATGAGTGACAGCTCGTGGGAACCACTCGATAATGTTTGCCACGCACCTGACCTAATCGCCAAATTCTACCAGCAACATCCTACTGCTGAAGGGGCTGGACGAAAGATATAAGATGCCAACCCGCGATGCCCATTTCTCCCATCGCACTATGACTTCTACACCCATCATCTCTACTGTCCCTGCTCATCCTCCCTCCCAAATCATTCTTGACAACCTGACCATCCCATCCCAAGAGGCTGGAATTCTGGACATGGGCTACGACATAGCCTATAGGCCCTATACCCCGTACTCTCGTATCATTACTCCTCCTCCATTGCCTGAATTTGTGCTTGAGCCCGAGACTTCGCTACCCACTATAGCAGAACCTGTGGAGTCGTCAGAACCTGCTGAGCCAACGCCTCCCTCCCCACTTGCTTCTCCACCTAGTCTCAGCACGCTCCATCAAACCTCACTCCCACTTCCCCCGTTCCCACCAGGAATTGACCACATCTTCACTCCTATTCCCACTGTCATGCTCGCCATCCCAGATTGCCGCTACACTCTCCTTGATGACGAGGATGAGGATAAGTCTGGCAAGCCGGGCATTCCCTACTTCCCAAATGACCCCATGTCTCCTCATTTTCACCCACTGGTGATTGGCAAGCCGGGCTACAAAGAGGTGGCCTGGTACATTTACTACCAAAAGGATTATCAAGAGGTCATAGGGACCATGGGCAAGGGGGAACCTTGCTACGTCACATCCATCTATCTCTGCACCGCACAAGCTGACCAGTTACCACAACATGTAACTGATCAGCAAGTCGACCTATTCCACCCCCATGACCCTCAGTAAAAAAGGAAGTCAAGCAAAAGTCAAAAAAAATAGGACATCAGTCAATCCATAGTCAACTGTTAGTCAATATTTTTGCACCAAGTCAGGCAAAGTCAAGTTGAAGTCAACCAAAGTCAATTCAAACTTGGAGAAAAAATCACAAAAAAAAACCTTGACCAGGATATTATCTGAGGGCATGACTTAGTCAGTCAAAGTCAATGCCAGGTCAGTTGAACTTAGGGATTAAATTAAGGAAAAACAGGGGTGTTAGGGTGGGTGTGAGTTGGATGGGGTCAGATGGGAAATGGGAACATGGGGGTGGGTGGGATGGGGAACATGGGTGTGGGTGTTGGTGTGGGTGGGATGGGGAACATGGGTGTGGGTGTGGGTGGGATGGGGATGGGGAACATGAGGATGGGTGTAGGTAAGATGGGGATGGGGAATATGGGGGTGGGGGTGGGTGTATGTCACAGTACGAGTGAAGTGGACTCTTGCTAACGGGCGATGACTCCCTCAGCAAGTAGTAATACGTCATGGACTTCTCATCTGAGTATCACATGCCAATGTGGCGTGTTTCATAGTACAGCTGTAGTAGGGTTCGAGCTACTTTAGCTATTGGTCACACAGTTTCGGGAGGAGCTTCAAAGCTACCTCGTACATGTATAAGTAGTCATAGTTGAAGACTCAGGATTGCTATCCTGGTCTTCTTCAATCACCACTTGTCTCTCATCTCATCGTCGCGAAGCTTCACTTGTCTCTTTGGAGCAAGTTGTCTATCATCAAGGTATCCAGTGACTAAGACGTCCTGGTATACGAAGAAGTCACGTGCCTCGTTAAGCGCTGTGTACCTGTGTTCGATCACGTGTCAAGTCACATGACATCAAGGAAGGAATATTCGCTAAGTCGTGAACACCCTTGTGCAGTCTAAGTCAGACTAAACGTCCGTGGTGGCGTTACAGTGTAAGTGGGATGGGGATGGGGAACATGGGGATGGGTGTAGGTGGGATGGGGATAGAGAGCATAGGGATGGGAGCATGGGGACAGGGATGGGGAACATGGGGATGGGTGTGGGTGGGATGGGGTCCCTCATGGGGATGGGAACATGAGATGGGTGTAGGTAAGATGGGGATGGGAAATATGGGGGTGGGGTGTGGGTGGGATGGGGATGGGGAACATGGGGGTGGGGGTGGGTGAGATGGAGATGGGGAACATGGGGGTGGGTGAGATGGAGATGGGGAACATGGGGATGGGTGTAGGTGAGATGGGGATGGGAAACATGGGGATGGGTGTGGGCGGGATGGGGATGGGGAGCATGGGGATGGGGAACATAGGGATGGGGATGGGAACATGGGGATGGGTGTGGGTGGGATGGGGATGGGGAACATGAGGATGGGTGTAGGTAAGACGGGGATGGGAAATATGGGGGTGGGGGTGGGGGTGGGTGTAAGTGAGATGGGGATGGGGAACATGGGGATGGGTGTGGGTGGGATGGGGATAGGGAGCATAGGGATGGGGAGCATGGGGATAGGGATGGGGAACATGGGGATGGGTGTGAGTGGGATGGGGATGGGGATGGGAACATGAGGATGGGTGTAGGTAAGATGGGGATGGGGTGGGTGTAAGTGGGATGGGGATGGGGAACATGGGGATGGGTGTAGGTGGGATGGGGATAGAGAGCATAGGGATGGGGAACATGGGGATGGGTGTGGGTGGGATGGGGTCTCTCATGGGGATGGGAACATGAGATGGGTGTAGGTAAGATGGGGATGGGAAATATGGGGGTGGGGTGGGTGTGGGTGGGATGGGGATGGGGAACATGGGGGTGGGGGTGGGTGAGATGGAGATGGAGATGGGGAACATGGGGGTGGGTGTCACGAACCTATAAACTCGGTTCGTGACTTGGGCGTCTAAGACCGGTCCGCACCGGCCCGGTCTTATGTAATCACCTTCCTAAAGGGGAAATCCGGAATCGGAGTTTGAATTTCATACTCCGACGATCACGTGACGTATCACGTGATCTCCCATTGTTTATCAAGTCACCTGACGACTGAAAGTCGTACCACCCTTTGGATTATTCTGATTGGACTGCGGAGTAGTCAAATCACCATGACACTATCGACTGCGGAGCAGTCGTACCACTTCTACGATTATTCCTATTGGACTGCGGAGCAGTCACCCCTATGACGTGATTAACTGCGGTGCAGTTACACGTATTATCGCTATTGGACACTATTCTTAGATGTCTCTGGAATGTTCCATTCCGCAGTATTCCGCAGCACCCGTGGGCGGCCCTAAGCCTGCCCTAGAGTTACGCACAGACCATGTCTCTAGGTATATAAGCTAGCGCAATACAACGGACAGTCCCTCAGACTGTCCACTTGTGACATCCCCTCCTGACTGCCTCCTCTTCCTCTTCGCGCACAGTGCCCCTTCAGCTATCCTCCACGAGACGATACTAAGCGCCACTATCCCTTGCAAGTTTGCAAGTTCAGTCGTCGAGCCAGTCAGCTCCCTTCGCGCCTCCTCTCAAGTTCTCCACCACCCCCAGTCTTCAGACCCCCGTCGTGCCTCCCTGTCGAGTGACAGTGAGTCATCACACTTGGACAGTCTTAACCAATAAGACCTGACTCTGGGTGTTCCCTTTAAGTGTCAGACTACGACTTCACGCAGTTTGGCCAGTGGGACGGAGATTCTGCGTCGTACTTCAACGACGGCGGTCAACCCCCGACCCCTCAAGTCCTCCCTTCTATTCTCGCTGCCCGCCTCTCCACTTCCCCTCTCACTCCCCTCGCCTCCCCTTCCACCTTTGTTCAAGAATTTGAGCAAGGCTCTTCCACCACCGGTGTCCAATACGAATACGTCCTCGAAGACGTCCACGGCACCCCCCCTCTCTGGTCTCCCCTCCCCTATCACACGCCCCACCACTCCTCTTGAGTACGAAGAGGAGTATAACCCTGAATTTGATATCCGGACGCAAGTAGCCGTCCGTTCCACCCCACGTTCCCCTACCCCGGAGCTCGTCTACCCAGACCCTCCTTCAGAACCCACTCCCATCTCACGCCCTGTGAGCGCCCCCCCCTCGTGTCCCATCTCCCCCTCACACTACCACTCCCCCTCGTGTCCCGACTCCCGACTCCCCCATCAATTACGAAAGAGTTGCCGAGCAAGGCCCTCTTTCCCCACCTCCTAACCAGGAGAACATCCTCCCTGCCGCCTTCTTTCGTCCCCCCTCGTGTGTGAACAGCCGGGACGAGCACCCCCACCAGTACACCGCCGTCTATACGGAAGAAGGAGAGTCTTGGCGTCCCGCCTCCAACTCTCTCAAAGACTACTTCCAGCGTATTCCCCGGACCACCAGTATTGTCCTCCACCCCCGCATATTCCCTTCCGTCACACCATTCCGCATCCCGCCTCCTCATCTCTACACCCTCCTCCCTCGCGTCCTCGACCCCACCGCCCATCCTAACTTCCCGGCCCTCCACATCTGCTCAAAGGCCATCCTCGACCTCCCCTCGGCTGACCTCCCCCTCGGTACTGTAAGGTACGACTTCAGAGAAGGCTTGCGCAACGCCTTCGCCCCCCTTAGCAATATCATCAGGGCGGGATATACGGACTCCCTGGTAACGCTTGAGATCCAGGACTTTTTTGACGGACGTATTGTCACTACTTACGGCCACCTCCGTTTCACTTTTGGAGGACAGGTTTTTGCCCATTACCAGGGCTACTTCTTTGAGGACATTATTCGCTCCAACCCCTCTCTCCTTGCTTATTGTATTTCCCCTCGAGTTCCGGCCGACCCTTTTGATTTCATCCCTACTGTCCCAGACGATCAACCACTGTAAAGTAGTGGTATAAAAATTTCTTGTTGCCTTGTCTTTTGGATCGAGTGATTCAAACCAACGCAACAGTAAGTCTTTCCTATTCCCTCCCTGTGCTGTAAAACCGAGCGGTTTTAAAGTGTCAATCCCTCCTCGCTCCCTTCCTCTCACTGAAGCTCAGCACTTGGGCATAACTCGTGCTCACTTTAACACCCACCGAGATCGACAAGTCCGTCGATATTATCCGTCCACCTCCCTCTACACTCTCACCGACGATTCCCGTATCGACTCTTGGACAAATCCCCCCTATCGCCCTTAGAAGTCTCATCTACCTCTTCGATTGGGCAGAGACTTGGGACCACGATACCTACAACGAGTTCGTCAACGATCTCTCAGCTGTAGTCGACGCCTGCAACGACCAACTCCTTTTTTGGCATCTCTCGGACATAACCACCGCCTGACCTCCTCCTCTGGTCTAAAAGTGACTACCTTTGGTTCAACTACATTCCCCCCCGTCGTGATTATATCATCCGTCAACTTCAACACGGAAATCCCATCCGATATATAGATCGGTTCCGTCTCTCCTACGAAGAAATCCAGCTAACCTTCTGTGAAATTCGACTTCGGGATACAGAAGAAACCCCTCGGCTAGTCATCACTCAAGGTGAAGAACTAACCTATTCCTGGGGAACAGAAGTCTGGGAAACCACCTTGACAAATCCGGACCATAACTTGGTCAACCCTCGAGTATTTCACGACCCCCCTGAAGACCCCAGTGACCCTGAACTAGTAGAACTACTCCTGGGAAGAAGAGAAAACCCCCTTGGACTATTAGCCCGCCTCGCCTCTCCCCGACAGCAGCCCAGAAACCGACACTAGTGTTTCCAGTAACACAGGTTGGGCAGAATCAACCACTCCAGGACCCTGTTGGTGCACTCAAGAAGTGTGCATCTGCGGTTATAGACCAGACACTCCCCCCACACCCTGAAAACGTCGTACTGTGGGCCCCCGGAATTAACCACCTCCCTTTTCGAGAAAACACTACCCCCCAGATACCTTTGATTACTGACCGCTCCCTTACTCGTCGATCCTAGATTATACCTCGTTGTTACTACTAGAGTTAGTAGAAGCGTAACGAACTTTTGAAAACGTTTTGTCGCAAGGTACTTTTGCGAAAAAGTGTTAAGTCACAACTCAAGAACAAAACCCTGAGAATTTTACAAGTGTAAAATTAACCCTGGAACCCATTGTAAATTGGGCAATCACCCTGGCTTCCCAACACACTCTGTTACAACCCCACCAACGACCCCGCCGTCCCTCGCTTCCAAGCAAGAAACTCCCGTATATCTTCCGACGACTCCCCTGTGATCCCAAGAACCCCGAGAAGACCTCGGAACCCCCCACAAGAAACTATTCCAATAGTTCCCAATCGAGACATCCCCAGGGTCAATCAAGCACGACCAAACGAACCAATCTACCCAAGCATCTACCAAGCCGGACCCAGCAACCCAGCACCACAACAACATTCCACGAGTAGTGACGAGGCCCAGATTCTAGAAACCCAACCCCGAACCCTCTACTGCCACCTTCCCGAAGCCATCTTTGTTTCTGAACAACTACCTACACGAACTCCCAGAGAACTTGACGTCTTCAAGAATCACTGTCGTCTCCAATACGATCAATATCCTGAACAAACCTTGACCCTGAACTCTGCCCTCTCTCGAGCAAGAGATATCACCACCAGCCCCCTGAACTTCCAGAACTTCTTGTGGAGAAGTAAAACTACCCTGACCCATTTCGGTATCTTTGAAGAGTACCATTGGATTCGAAGGCAACAAAGGCCTAATCAACCAGATCGAGCGATCCTCCGCCCCGCAGTATCAAATCTTCTACCCTTGGAACGAATCAGGGTGGAACGTCTCCCAGTTACATCGAAACCCCCAGTGAATGAGTAGAAGATTACTCACCGAAGAAGAAAAGAAACACATCCCAGTTTACTTCGATACCCCATTCTTTCGACCTCGACGACAACCTTTACCAAGCCGAGTTTGGAAACCAAGTAGTTATAAGCCCAACCGGTCGATTTCCTTGGAAAAACGCCCTTACCCAGAAGGTCCTCACCATCCAAGACTTTGAGAAAGTCTTCCCCCACATCCAGAAAGGTTAGAAAACTTGACTGGATTATCCTTGAAGGATCGTTCAAGAAAAAGAACATTCACTGGTCCTTTCCTCAAAATCGTTGGCTCTACGGCAACAACCGAGCAGTTCGGTTCTCTGATTCAGAAGAAGCAATCTGAAAGCGAAAAATCCTTGACCCCCCTTAGTCCCGAGAACGCCCCGGATTCCGATAGTGAACAAGAAGAAGTTTCACGAATCCTAGAAGAGACCACTAAAAGCCTTACTGGTCTATTATCCCAAGTAGCATCCCGACCCTCTTCCCCCCGAGTTTCCCCCGGACCACTACCAAGTGCTCCCGGTCCTAGTCGACTTCATCGACACATCGCAGCTACTTCTATCAACTCCCCCCCAAGACTTCCGTCCCCACCTCTAACACACAGAGCAACGGTACCCCCGCGATCCCGATCGCATTCACCCCAAGCCTTACCTCCTGCACTTCCACCAGTACCAGCCTTACCTCCCGCACTCCCACTAGTACCAGTCCACATGGCAGCAAATCCACCAGCAAAGATCCTTGGTGCGGCACCTGAACCCTTTGATGGAAGACCCAACAAAGCGGAAGCATTCTGGAATAATTTGGAAAATTATTTCCACCTCAATGCGTCGATCTTCGATACCGAGGACAAGAAAATATCTGCGGCCCTGACCTACTTCAAATCAGGCACTTCTGCGGGCGAGTGGGCCCAGGATAGGCAACATAAGGCCTTGAACCCTGCTGCAGGTGCAGCTACGACATTTGGAACGTGGGCAACGTTCAAATCCGATTTCAACAAACACTTTGTCCCGGCGCATACGGCTTTAGAAGCCACCAATCTCATGTACACCCTAAAGATGGGTACCCGACCATTCAATGAGTGGTACCAAGATTGGTCTACTCACGCCAAACGAAGTGGCGCAAATGAACAAACCCAGATGCATGCCTTCCGCCAGTGCATTCCAACTGCACTCCACATGAAACTCATGGGCATCTCTCCCCTCCCGACGACACTCGAATCCTTGGTCGATAAAGCCAGAGAATTCGATCGCGTATGGAAGTTATACGCTGGTTCTGCTCCGAGTAATTCCCCTTCGCGCTTCAAAGCAGGAAGATCTGCTTCTGGACGAGCTGTCCTAACTGAAGACGATAGCGTTAACGTCAACGCTTCTTCATCCCGACCCTGAGCAACCTAGAGGAAAGCTTACCAAGGCGGAAAGAGACCGCCGGTTCCAGAACAAGCTCTGCCTATACTGTGGCAACGCTGGCCACATTCTACGAGAATGCAAGCTAAAGACGCAAAGCATGAGGGCCAGAGGTGGCCGCCCTTCCAACAATGCTAGAGTGCGAGGCGCTTTTGTTGAAGAAGACCAGGATCACTGAGGAAGCACCTTCTGATCACCCAGCCTATGGATTGGAGCCATATATCGAGAGATACTTCCCATATTCCCCGGACGCGCGTCCGCGATCACTTCCTAATAACGAGGATTTTTAGGTCCTTCCACCGTAGCACTGTCGGATGGAAGATTGATAGCCAGCTGCGCTGTAAGCGGCATTTCCTTACTAGAGACGCTCGGAGCCGAGCCTGTACCAGTAGAGACAATTCGGAATAGGAGAGCTCCTTCCATTGTTCTCAGGGTGACACTAGTAGGAAAGCGATCTGGCAGAGAAATCAGTGCCCGTGCCCTGTTGGACAGTGGCGCGGAGGGCATCATCGTGAATGATGGGTTTGCGCGTGCAAACGGCTTGACCCTTCGAACTCTAGTAACCCCATTGCCCGTTAGAAACGTGGATGGATCGCCCAACAAGACGGGCTTAGTCAAGCATACCACGATCCAGAAGTTAAGGATCAGAACGGCAGAAGATGCCTACCACGACGAAGTCGCCGAACTCTATGTCACCACTCTAGGGGAGCACGATATAATCCTAGGAACGGATTGGCTCCAAGCACATAATCCCGAGATCAACTGGGCGCAGCCTCAGATAGCCTTCACACGGTGCCCAAGCAGTTGCACCTTGTCTACAAAGAATGTAGTCCTCTCTTCCCGAGTACCCCAAACCCGAGCCACCACGATCAACATTCTAGAGTTAGAACCAGAACCCAACCAAGCTAAAGATGCCTTACAACCACCTACAGAAGACGTAGCGAATCCTGAACCAACCTTCTCCGACGAAGTCATCGAGCCATTCCTATGGGCACACAATTTCCACAAGTACGACCACTTGGCCATCCGAGCAAAAATTACCACAAGTACCAAGCTAGCGGCAAAGACTGCCCCTAAACCTTCCACCGAGCACATCCCGAGTCACTTCCAACGTTACACCCGCGTTTTCAGCGAGGAGGCCTCCCATCGCTTGCCTGCGCACCAACCCTGGGATCATGTGATTGATCTGAAACCAGGAGCGAGCATGAAGAATTGCTCAATTTATCGTCTAACGCCTAAAGAAACCGATGCACTCAAAGAGTACATCTCTGAACATCTGCGAAAGGGATACATCCGACCTTCCAAGTCTCCCATGGCCAGCCCCTTCTTCTTCGTTGACAAGAAGGATGGAAAACTCCGCCCAGTACAAGACTACCAAGCTCTCAACGACGTTACCATCAAGAACGCGGCGCCCCTCCCACTAATTCCTGAATTAATTGACAAGCTCCATGGCGCGCGTTATTTCACCAAACTAGATATCCGATGGGGATATAACAACATCCGTATTCGCAAGGGCGACGAATACAAGGCAGCCTTCAAGACCTTCCTAGGCCTTTTTGAGCCGACCGTAATGACATTCGGTCTCTGTAACGCACCAGCAACGTTCCAATCATTCATGAATCAAACCTTCGGTCCCGAAATCGATGGTGGACACGTAGTAGTCTACCTCGATGACATCCTTATCTTCACCGAAGACCTTGCCTCCCTCACCGAGTTAACCCACAAAGTCCTCCAACGTCTAGAACAACACGATCTCTACCTCAAACCTGAAAAATGTGTGTTTGCACAAACCTCCGTCGAATACCTTGGAATCATCATTTCCAACGGCCAAGTCTCCATGGATCCAGCAAAAGTCGCTGGCATTACCGAGTGGCCTGTTCCACGTACAGTCAAGCACGTCCAAGCGTTTTTGGGCTTCTGCAACTTCTACCGACGATTCATCAAGGACTATTCCACCGTCGCTCGCCCACTCTTTGACCTGACCAAGAAAGATGTGCTCTTTTCTTGGGATACCACCGCGGAAAACGCTTTCCGCACCCTGATCAACGCTTTCACGAAAGCTCCTGTCCTTGCCCTCCCAGATCATTCCAAGCCATTCCGCCTCATCACCGACGCCAGCGACTTCGCAACTGGCGCTATCTTGGAACAACCCGATGCCTTAGACCGTTGGCACCCCGTCGCTTATCTATCCAAATCTCTTCTTCCTGCTGAACGCAACTATGAGATCTGCGATAAGGAGCTCCTCGCAATCATCCATGCCTTTCATGCTTTTCGCCACTACCTCGAGGGACGTAGTGATACCACAGAGGTGTGGTCCGACCACGGTAACCTGGCTTACTTTATGAAGAAACAAAAACTTTCCCGCCGACAGGCCCGTTGGGCGCTGTTTCTTTCCCAGTACCAATTCATCATCATCCACAAACCGGGCGCCCAAAACAAGTCTGACGCGCTGTCCAGGCGTCCAGATCATAAAAAGGGGATAGCGGATGAAGATGAAAAACGAGTACTCCTGGATACAAAGTATTTTCAAGTCAACGCTGTACAAAGAGCAACCATCACAGCGTTAGGAGACACTTCCCTGCGACAACGAATCCGAGACACGCAGACATATGACAAAGAAGTCAGCATGGCGTTGGAAACCCTCTTAAAGAGCGGCCCCCGGTCACTCACCAAAGGATTGGAAGAGTGGAACCTAGAAGATGGAGTCATCTTATTTCGAGGACAAGTCTACGTTCCAAAGAACGAGGAACTACGACGAGATATTGTCAAGCAATACCACGAACACATCGCTATAGGTCACCCAGGAAGATGGAAAACCTATGAACTGATATCCCGAGACTTCTGGTGGCCTGGAATGTCTACCTTTGTCAAGAGTTATGTTGATGGATGTGCCATCTGTCAATCGACAAAGATCAAGCCCAGAACCCAAGTACCCTTGCAACCCAATACAATTCCCACGGCAGTATGGGAAACAATCACCATGGACTTCATCACCGACCTCCCTACGTCCCTCGGTCACGACACCTTATTCGTGGTCGTGGATCGCCTCAGCAAAGCAACGGTCATTGCCCCCTGTAACAAAACTATCACGGCTGATGAAACTGCCAAGTTATACCTGAACGAAGTCTGGAGAAGAACTGGACTACCCCAACAAGTTATCTCAGACAGAGGTCCGCAATTCGCATCAAGAATGATGCAGGAAGTTTGGAGCAAACTAGGAGTCAAATCCACCATGTCCACCGCCTTTCACCCTCAAACAGATGGTGAAACCGAACGAGTCAATCAGGAACTCGAACAGTACCTCCGCGTATTCTGCAACTTCCAAGCAGACAATTGGGCAGAATTAATCCCATTCATGGAATTTGCGCACAATGCCAGACAACACAGTGCAACAAAGAAATCACCCTTTGAAGTATGGTATGGGTTTAAACCCAAGTTTATTCCTCCCGTCCACTTTACAACCAAGATTCCGGCAGCCGAAGAACGACTGAACACCTTGAACCAAATCCGATCCGAGGTCACCGCAGCGCTAAAGGTAGCGGCGGAAATCATGAGAAATTCCAAGTCACAAACACCCTCCCGAGTATTCAAACCTGGCGACTTAGTCTGGTTGGAAGGAACCAACATCCACACCACACACCCCAAACCCAAGCTTGCCCCAAGACGCCATGGTCCCTTCAAGGTCTTATCCACTTGGGGAATTAATTGTAAACTCCAACTCCCAACAACATGGCGCATCCATCCAGTCTTCCACAATTCCCTGATCTCCCCATATCACGAGAATGATATCCATGGACCCAACTTCACCCGACCACCTCCCGAGATCGTCCAAGGAGAGGACGAACATTATGAAGTTGAAAAGGTCTTACAATCCAAAGTATCACCAAACAAGAAAGGGATACTATACCTCATCAAGTGGAAGGGATACCCTGATTCCGAAAATTCCTGGCTCCCATCATCCCAAATGACCCATTCCCGCGACCTGGTCTTAAAGTTCCACAAAGACCACCCTAACGCCCCTAAACCAAAGTCAACCAGTGCTGTCGGTGCAGCACGGCGTTAAAAAGGGGATACTGTCATGAACCTATAAACTCGGTTCGTGACTTGGGCGTCTAAGACCGGTCCGCACCGGCCCGGTCTTATGTAATCACCTTCCTAAAGGGGAAATCCGGAATCGGAGTTTGAATTTCATACTCCGACGATCACGTGACGTATCACGTGATCTCCCATTGTTTATCAAGTCACCTGACGACTGAAAGTCGTACCACCCTTTGGATTATTCTGATTGGACTGCGGAGTAGTCAAATCACCATGACACTATCGACTGCGGAGCAGTCGTACCACTTCTACGATTATTCCTATTGGACTGCGGAGCAGTCACCCCTATGACGTGATTAACTGTGGCGCAGTTACACGTATTATCGCTATTGGACACTATTCTTAGATGTCTCTGGAATGTTCCATTCCGCAGTATTCCGCAGCACCCGTGGGCGGCCCTAAGCCTGCCCTAGAGTTACGCACAGACCATGTCTCTAGGTATATAAGCTAGCGCAATACAACGGACAGTCCCTCAGACTGTCCACTTGTGACATCCCCTCCTGACTGCCTCCTCTTCCTCTTCGCGCACAGTGCCCCTTCAGCTATCCTCCACGAGACGATACTAAGCGCCACTATCCCTTGCAAGTTTGCAAGTTCAGTCGTCGAGCCAGTCAGCTCCCTTCGCGCCTCCTCTCAAGTTCTCCACCACCCCCAGTCTTCAGACCCCCGTCGTGCCTCCCTGTCGAGTGACAGTGAGTCATCACAGTGGGGGTGGGTGAGATGGAGATGGGGAACATGGGGGTGGGTGTAGGTGAGATGGGGATGGGAAATGTGGGGATGGGTGTAGGCGGGATGGGGATGGGGAGCATGGGGATGGAGATGGGTGTGGGTGGGATGGGGATGGGGAACATGAGGATGGGTGTAGGTGAGCTGGGGATGGGTGTGGGTGAGATGGGGATGGGGAATGTGGGGGTGGGTGTGGGCAGGATGGGGATGGGTGTAAGTGAGATGGGGATGGGGATAGGGAACATGGGGATGGGTGTTGGTGGGATTGGGGATGGGGAACATGGGGGTAGGTGTAGACTCAGAGGGAATGGGGATGGGGATGGGAAATATGGGGGTGGGGGTGGGGTGGGATGGGGATGGGGAACATGGGGATGGGTGTAGGTGAGACGGGATGGGGAGCATGGGGATGGGGATGGGGATGGAGAGCATGGGGATGGGTGTAGGCAGGATGGGGGAATGAGAACATGGAGGTGGGTGATGGGGGTGGACAATGGGAATGTAGGGGTGGGTGTGGGGAGATGGGGAATATGGAGGTGGGTGAATATGGAGGTGGGTGTGGGGAGATAGGGATGGGGAATGTGGGGGTAGGGGGATGGAGATGGGGAGTGGGTGGGTGGGTGGGTCTAGGTCTGGACTCTGGGGGGGATGCACATGGGCATGGTCCATGGGGGTGAGTGTGGGGGATGGGGAATGGGAACATGGGGGTGGGTGAGGGGATGGGGAACATGGGGATAAGGGATGGGAACATGGGGATATGGAATGGGAACATGGGGGTAGGTGGGATGGGGAATGAGGACATGGGGATGGGGGTATGGGAACATGGGGGTATGAGGGCATGGGTGGGTGTGGGTGAGATAGGGAATGGGAACATTGGTGTGCATGTGGGTGAGTTGGGAAATAGGAACATGGGGGCAGGTATGCTTGCAGGTATGGGTGGGATAGTGTTGTGTTATAATAAGTGCTTCAGACTTTACCATTTTCCTTTTCTCTTGCTTCCCACCATGTGCCTTCATCAGCAAACCCTGGGCCACCCCAGAAATTCCTGTAGTGATGGTAGAGACTGTAGATGTCATAGATGTCACAGTTATTTGGTAGTAGATTGGTAGAGACTTGGTAGAGACTTGGTAGCAAACCTTTAGACATGGTAGAGACTGTAGATGCTGTAGATACCATAGTTATTTGGTAGTAGACTGGTAGAGACTTGGCAGTGTGACTAGAAATTAAGCTAGAAATCTGGTAGACATGGTAGAGACTATATGTGTTGCAGACATCATAGCCACTCAAGATTGGTAGTTGATTGGGACACCTGGTAGCAAACCTGTAGATGTGGTAGATATTGTAGATATAGTAGATGTCAGTAGTAGTTGCAGACTTGTAGCTGTTGTAGTCATGGTAGTGGTGGTAGATGTGGTAGTGGTGGTAGATGTGGTAGTGGTGGTATATGTGGTAGTGGTCAAGGTAGTGGTGGTAGATATGGTAGCTGTTGTAGTTACAGTAGACTGTGGTAGACTGCAGGTAGAGTTGTAGGCTGCATGTAGACTGTGGCAGTGCTGCAGCAGTGCTATGCAGAACATAAATCTCTCTACCAGCACTACAGAAACTGTGGGCCACTATGGCCTCTACATAGTGCTGCTGCAGACTTCCACAGACTACTGTAGTGGCCCACGGTTTGTTGATGCCTTTGGCAGGTAGCACAAGTTCAGAAAGTTATACAAGTCCAAATAGTCAAATATCTCTTACCAAATCTATTGGTCATAAGTTATCATAGTCAAGTCACACCAAATCACAGTCACACCATCTATGCATAAAAATAATATATTATTTAAAACAAATACATGATATTAGTACTACTGTAGGGAGGTGGAAGTGCCATAGATGGCGTGGATGGGAGGCGCGGATGGGGTCGGGGTCGTGACGGGTCGGCGGGGTGTTGCATGCCGCGTTGGGGTGACGTGGCAGGTCGGCGGTGGCGGGGTCTTGGTGTGGCGGTGATTCGGCGTGTGGCGGGGTGTTGCGCGCCGTGTCGGGGTGGCGCGGGGGTCGGTGGTGGCTGGGGCCTTGCGTGCCACGTTGAAGGGGTGTGGCGGGTCGGCGGGGTCTTGGCGTGTGTTGGGTCGGGGTGGCAGTGAGTCGGTGGGTGGCGGGGTCTTGCGTGCCGTGTCGGGATGGCGTGGGGGTCGGTGGCTGGCTGGGCCTGGCATGCCGCATTGAGGCGGCGTGGCGGGTTGGCGGGGTCTTGGCGTGCCGTGTTGGGTCAGCGAGGTGGGTTGGCGGTGGCGGGGTGGTGGGGCAGGATGGAGGTGGCTCGCGTGCACGAATGGGCTGCAATCTCCAGGGTGAGCGGGAAACAAAAAGAAGAAAACAAAGAAAAACTTATCTTAATCATTCGGCCAAAGGTCTTGCGCCGTGTTGGGGCGGCGAGGTGGGTTGGCAGTGGTGGGGTGTCGGAGCAGGATGGAGGTGGCTCACGTGCACGAATGGCGGTGAGCAGGAAAAAAAAAAAAGAAAAAAAAGAACTTATCTTATACATTGGGTCGAAGGTTTTGCATGCCGTGTTGGGGCGGCGGGTTGGCGGTGGCAGCGTGTTGCGAGCCATGTCGGGGCGGCGTGTTGGGGCGGGGACGAATGGAAGCGGCTCGCATGCACGAGGGGGCGGCAATGGCCTGCAACGTTCAGGTTGAGTGGGAAAAAAAAAGAAAAAAAAAACAGAAACATATCTTGTTGCACTGCGACTAAGCCCAGTGCAGTCATCTGCCGCGTCTTGACCACGAGTGAGGATGAGAGAGGGGCTTGAAAGGATGGGTCTGGGGAGGCCGGACGAGGGGTGGAAGTGGGAGCACAGGCAGCAGGAGTAAGGTGGGAGATACGTCGTGTCGAGCGGAGGCTTAATCTGTGGCGTGGGAATGTGTGTCGTTGACCCGTTTCTCCCGTATACGGGCAAGTTTTTTTTTAATGTTCTTCTCTTACCACCACGCCGTTATTCCACGCGGACCATCCCCACAGCTACACAAGATAGAGGACATGGCTGAGGACGAGCTGGCCTTCGGCCCAATGCACAAGATATGTTCTTTTTTTTTCTCTTTTTTTTCTTCGTTCCGCTCACCTCACCTTCAACGTTGCAGGCCATTGCCGTCCCCTTGTGCACGCGAGCCGCTTCCATTCAGTCCCTGCCCCAACACGCCGCCCCGACATGGCTCGCAACACGCCACCACCACCAACCTGCCGCCCCAACATGGCACGCAAAACCTTCGACCCAATGTATAAGATAAGTTCTTTTTTTTTTTTTTCTTTTTTTTTTTTCCCGCTCACCGCCATTCGTGCACGCGAGCCACCTCCATCCTGCTCCAACACCCCACCACCGCCAACCCACCTCACCGCCCCAACACGGCGCAAGACCTTTGGCCGAATGATTAAGATAAGTTTTTCTTTTGTTTTCTTCTTTTTGTTTCCCGCTCACCCTGGAGATTGCAGCCCATTTGTGCATGCGAGCCACCCCCATCCTGCCCCGCCACCCCACCACCGCCAACCCACCTCGCCGCCCCAACACGGCGCAAGACCTTTGGCCGAATGATTAAGATAAATTTTTCTTTTGTTTTCTTCTTTTTGCTTCCCACTCACCCTGGAGATTGCAGCCCATTCGTGCACGCGAACCACCTCCATCCTGCCCCGCCACCCCACCACCGCCAACCCACCTCGCCGACCCAACACGGCATGCCAAGACCCCACCGACCCGCCACGCCGCCTCAACGCGGCACGCAAGGCCCAGCCGCCACCGACCCCCACGCCATCCCAACACAGCGCGCAAGACCCCACCACCCACCGACTCACCACCACCCCGACCCAACACATGCCAAGACCCCGCCGACCCTGCCACGCCCCTTCAACGTGGCACGCAGGGCCCAGCCGCGACCGGCCCCCACGCCACCCCGACACGGCGCGCAACACCCCGCCACCCGCCAACTCACCGCCACCCCGACCCAACACACGCCAAGACCCCGCCACATCGTGCAAGACCCCGCTGACCCTGCCACGCCACCTCAACATGGCACGCAAGGCAACCACCACCAACCCCCATGACACGGTGCGCACGACCGCGCCACCCGTCGACTCACCACCACCCCAACGGGTACTCAGTACTTACAATGTACATATTTTAGCTTTTGTTTTTTGTACTGTAGTAATTGAAATATATATTTTTTATCTATCAAAAAGTGGGACTTTCCTGCTGGTGCACCAGCAGAAAGTTGGGAAATCCCTGCCAGTAACATGTGTTCTTACTGGTAGACTACAGTAGACTGTGGTAGACTATGGTAGACTACAGTAGACTGGGGTAGATTATGGTAGACTACAGTAGACTGGGGTAGATTATGGTAGACTACAGTAGACTGGGGTAGATTATGGTAGACTACAGTAGACTGTGGTAGACTGCAGTAGACTATGGTAGACTATAGCACTTGCTGGCATCAAAACTACAGTCATTAACTGGGTTGGTACAGTACTACAGTGAGATTGGTCAGACTGTGGTAGACTGTGGTAGACTGTGATAGACTGCAGGCAGAGTTGTAGACTGCATGTAGACTGTGGCAGTGCTGCAGCAGTGCTACACAGAACATAAACGTCTCTATCAGCACTACAGAAACTGTGGGCTACTATGGAGTGCTGCTGCAGACTTCCACAGACTACTGTAGTCAATAATTGGGTTGATATGGTAAGACTATGGTAGACTGTGGTAGACTGTGGTAGTAGGCCTGGATATGGTAGACTGTGGGTAGACTACAGCAGTGCTACAGCAGTGCTGCACAGAACATAAACGTCACTACCAGCACTACAAGAACTGTGGGCTACTATGGCCACTATGTAGTGCTGCTGCAGACTCCTGTAGCAGCCCAGGGTTTGCTGATGACTTCATATGTCCATTGCCTCATAGTGGTGAGAAGCCCATGAAAACCACATATCATACAGGGTGTATCAGAACAATCAGAAAGAAACATAAAGGTGCAAGAAATTGTAACATTACCCCCCATCAGACTCAGAGTTGCCACAACTTCAACTACTTGCTGCCAATGTAGTCATAAATGTCAGTGTCCACTGCACCTTGGCATCCACTTCATTCACAAGGTCTGCCATGACTCAGTTCAATGATGCACAAGTATCACTCAGTCTCTCATGACATGAGGATAATAGTGGAATAGAATGAGGCTCAAGCACAAAGGCAAGTTCAAGCAGGAGTTGTGAGACAGCAATGTGATATTACACAAGAAGTCAAGTCTACTGTACAAGCTAGATATAAGGTGACTTATATACAAATACAGGATGATTGTAAATAACAAACATATGGCATGATCCTAGGATATGGGTCCTAGCAAGCTAACAAAGGGATGTCCATAAGTAGTACAATGGATTTCCACAGAGGCATGTGTGAGTCAGAAGATGTCAGCAGATCCTGAAAGTTGTAAAATGGGGTGTTGTAACTGTCATGTGCTGGGTGCAAGATGGGAACTGATAAGCAAGAAGAGACCAGATCATAAGTAGAACAGCCCCAAGAAAGAAGTATGGAATATCAGAAGACAGAAGGAGAAAGCAAAGGGGTCCAAAATCATAACAAGAATCATAACAAGAATTAAATCCCTTTAGTTTTTTGTATTGTTGTAGTCATAATTGGTACTGATTTTCTATATCTACAGTCCATAATTAGTGTTGTGGCAGCCTAGAACTAGCATTTTCTATCTTTTGAAATAAAATTTGGAAACATCTGAAAATATTTCTGTGTAATGCCACCACAGGGTGTTAAGTACTACATGTACTTCATAAGTCAATCAAGGTAATGGGAAGGGCGTGAGTTGGTTAGGACTCAGTTCAATGATGAACAAGCATTACTCAGCTTCCTTGGGCATGAGAACGATAGTGGGGCTCAAGCGCAACTGGCAAGTGGATAAGGGACTCAAGCAAGACAGCAAGTCTGAAGGCAGTCAGGATTGTGAGAAGAGACAGTGGTGTGGTATTACACAAGAAGTCAAGTCTACCATACAAGCTAGGTAAGGTGTGACTTATATACTAATACAGGGTGTTTGTGCATGACAAATGCATTGCACAATCACAAGGTACAGGCCCCATTGAGCTATCAATCTGTAATAGTCATATCAGAAGCAAGGTGATTCCGCAGACATGTGTGGGAGTCAGATGATAATGGAAATGGCTAAAATGGGTCCTAGTTCCAAGAGAAGAGATGTGTGGTGAAGGTTTGGAGGCAATAGAGAGGCCATGTGTGTACTGAGGAAGTACCAATGGTAAGGAACCAGAAAGGGAACAAAGGGAAGTAACAAGGAGAGGTGACAAGAAATCATAACA
>JAKEYF010000431.1:0-44722 GCA_021527775.1 Lactarius sanguifluus | reverse complement strand
ATATTCCTCATGACCATCCCTTCCTTTGTCATCTGTGCTAGTGTGCCGGTTATTGCCACTAAGCGTTCCGCTTGCTGTCGTGCTTAGTCATTGCCGACGCCTCATATCTTATCATTATCGCCTTCATCATTGTCATTGCCCTTGTTGGCCACGCCCTGCATATCGCCCTAGCTGTTGCCTACGAGATACTGAAGACGTTTGAGCACATGCAGCAGCAGCAAACAGGCAATTAGGAGGACGTCTGGAAGGAATGTAACAGGGAGTGTTGGAACGTGATAAGTACATAAGGGCTTATCTATAGCAGTTACGACATTACTGAAGTACGGTTACCTATTACGGTAGTTAGGATATGTACTATGATGGGTGCAATACGCCCACTGAGTGAGAGAAGCCCTATGCCTATCTTGAAGTGGAAGTTTACATCAATTCAGAAAAAACAAATTTCACTCAATTTCTTTGCATATAACATTTTGAAGTACTTATTGGGGCCTTGATTGGGGCTAGATAAATGTTGGTAAGTGCATTTATTGCAATGGCCAGAGGGAACGAACGACTGTCCCAGTATCTCCCACAAGAAACCGAGTTAAAGAAGGATCACTCTTTGAATAATGCAACCTGCTATACCCATTCTTTTTTATTGATCAGCCGAGTAGGCTACCCTGAGCTCCATGTGTTTCAGCCCAAGTGTGACAGAGACTGAATATAGTACTGAATATACTGAATGGTCATGATCACACCTATGGATTAGCTTACCTAATACCTATTCGTACCTTGGGCACCGAAGTAAGTGATAACGTGTGTTACATCACAGTAGGGACGTTCTCCCGACTTGGGATAAGTTCTCTACAGGGACACTGCACTAAGAGTCACGAGATCGGTTTGGTGTTCGAAGGGAAGTTCCAAGGAGGAACTTCAGTAAGATATGAATGAGTGGACTATGCTCAGATAGTCCTTGAGTGGATAGGAGGGCTTGCTGGGTTCGTGAGAGATGGAGTATCAAAGGTATCGATTGCTTGGGTACCATAAGACACAAGAAGTCAAGTCTGGGGCTACAAGCTACCCAGCAAGCTCGACTTTATAGTACTACTGATCCTAGGACTGAGTCACAACAGCATCCTAGGATATGAGTCAATCCGAGTCATCGTATCGTACGAGTCATAGTGAGTCACTGCGCAGTCAATAATAACAGAAGGAGTCATAGTGACTCAGAAGGTCAAAAGAGTCATAGTGACTCACATAGAGATCCAGGTCATGTGACTGATCACGTTATCAGTAAGTAAAAGATCAGAAAATAAAAGTAGAGTTTGTGACACAATCCCCCTTTCAGGTACAAAGTTGCCACGACTTTGTCAGTCATTGTGAACACCCCAATACAGGTCAAAGTCTGCTTCATTGACCATGTTCATTCCGGTATCCTCTTCTTCCTTTGCGGGGGTGCACGTGTGGTTGCAGATGAAGCCATAGGCTCCAGTTCCACGGCAACATTGACATTGCTCATACAAGGGGCACTCCAACTCCATGTGTTTTGCATTAATTTTTCCGCAATGGGTACACACCTCTGGAGTCCAGTCCTCTCGATCCAATAGAGCAATGCGCTCCAAGAGTGTCATCTTGTTGTCGTTGTGCTCCTCATGGTCGACAGTGGAGGAGACACGGGGGCTAGGAGTACTTTTCTCCTTGCACCGATGGTTCTTCTTCCTCTTGACACAGTCTTGGACGCGATGCCCGTACATCTTACAACCGAAACAACGGATGCGGCAGGGGTGTTCTTCATCGTGGCGGACAGAAAATTCTACTGCTCCGCGTTGGTTGGTGATCAGAAGAGGGGTAAGCTCGGGGGAACACAGAGAAGGACAGTTAAAGGTCCTTAGGAACCGGTTGTTGATTTCTTCGTAAGCATCTGCCATCTCCAGGCAGATGCGGCTTCCGGTTACTTCGCGTTCCACATCCACTAGTTGACATGTGATGTCTGTAGCCCGACGGTGAGTATCCCGGAGTAGTTCTTCCAGGGTATCCTTGACCACGCTCTGTCTGTGGAGTCGGTTCACTTCTCCAGTGAGCCTTGGGTCTCCTATCTCTGTGAGGGCTTCATTGATGGCAAATTCTTCATCGGCCCCTCTAAGCAGCTTCTTCCACTTGGCTTCTGTCATCAGCCCATAGTTTCGTGCCCTCCTTCCTACATGGACAGGGACTGATCTGATGGTGTTGTTTCGTCCCAGCATGCCATGGACTTGAGTGTAGTCTGGATCATACTTGATCCATTTGGCTAGGATGGTTCAGGGCTGGGACCTATCTTCTTCATAGGCAGGGTTGGCGACATAAATGTGTTGATAAGTGACCTGTGCGCACTTAGCGGCTCAATGGACACGCAGATAACGGACTGCTTTTAGATAAGATATATTGGACTTATGTAGATTAGATTATTATGATCTTTACAATCTCGGACTTTCTTATCTATGACATCACTGTACAATGACATCATGGACTCCTCTGGACTCCTATTGTATTTCATCCTTGTACTCATTCCCTTTGTTCTATCTTTATTGTGATGTCACTATGATATCATAGTCTAGCCTTTCCTTGTTCTATGTGCCCTTGTTCTCCTTCTGTACACTCCTTTGTGTCCCTCTGTAGAACAACGCTCCTTGTATTCTGTGACTCTATGTTACCTGTGTTGTACTAGTGTCACACCTCTGTATAGTATAAGTAGAGTACCCTGTACGCTCTGGCACCACACCAGTTCTCATCTGTTGTGTGCCAGGTATGTCTCTTCTCTTGTAATTACACCAGTTCTCATCTGTTGTGTGCCAGTCATCAGCAAACCCTGGGCCACTACAGGAGTCTGCAGCAGCACTACATAGTGGCCATAGTAGCCCACAGTTCTTGTAGTGCTGGTAGTGACGTTTATGTTCTGTGTAGCACTGCTGGAGTCTACCACAGTCTACCATATCCAGGCCTACTACCACAGTCTACCACAGTCTACCATAGTCTTACCATATCAACCCAATTATTGACTGTAGGCCTCTACAGTAGTCTGTGGAAGTCTGCAGCAGCACTATGTAGAGGCCATAGTAGCCCACAGTTTCTGTAGTGCTGGTAGAGACATTTATGTTCTGTGTAGCACTGCTGCAGCACTGCCACAGTCTACATGCAGCCTACCACAGTCTACTGTATTCTACCACAGTCTACTGTAGTCCACTATAGTCTACCATAGTCTTATCATATTGACCATAGCCTACCATAGGCATGTCATAGTCATTTCATAGACACTCCATGGTACTCATATTCATCCAGACATTCATGCAATAAATTTAAATGATAATATATTAATAGGAGTATACAACAAATAATACAGGTTAAGTGGCGGTCACGTGATCGATGTCGCTACGGTTGGGTTAGTATCTCAGGTAGTCGAGGTGGGGGGGTCGGGGTGCCGACCGAGTGGTTGGAGCCATGAACAGTGACGTGGCGGGTCGTGGTGGCGATGGCGTTGGCGGTGCCGAGGCGGCATCGGCGGCGGCGGCGTCAACAGGTGGCCTGTGTGTGCATGAGGGGAGGGGGGCACAGCGACGTCAGCTCGAGATGAAAAAGCAATAACAAAACAAAAAAACCTTGGTTTGAGTGGCTTGTGTGTGACACGACACATGCAAGGGCGCACAAGGTTCGCGGGCCCCAAGGGGTGGCGTTGGAGGTGGTTGTGGTGGTGGCAGTGTCGAGGGGGTAGCGACGAGGGTTGTGGCTGTGGCGGTAACGGGGATGACTGGTACACAGATGAGAGGGAGTGGGAGCGACGTCAGCTCAAGATTAAGAAGTGAAAGAAAAAAAAAAAACTTATCTTAGGGTGTGCCACGTATCGCGTGTTCACACAGGGAACCGACGTCCCCGGGGGCGTCGACAGGGGTTGGTGGGCTGTGGCGGTAACGGGGGTGACCTGTACGCGCACGAGGGGAGGCGGGGGCAACAGCGACGTCAGCTCGAGATTAAAAGGCGAAAGAAAAAAAAAAACCTTATCTTAGGGTGTGCCACGTATCGCGTGTGTTACACACAGGGAGCTGGGGGAGCGACAGGGGTTGGTGGCGGCGGCAGCGGCTGTGATGGTAACGGGGGTGACCTGTACGTGCACAAGGGGAAGCGGGGTGATGTCGACGTCAGCTCGAAATTAAAAAGTAAAAAATAACCTATCACGCAACACATGTGAGGGCGGGTACTGGGCAGGTGCACAGGGAGCTGGCGTGCCCCGAGGGATGGTGTGGAGGCGACTGTGGGGGCCACGGGGTTAGTGCATATGGGGTGGTCCCGAGGTGGTAGCGACGAGGGTTGGTGCCACCGACAACGGGATATAACCCGTGTGCGCATGAGGGGAGGTGGGTGGTGATGCGGTATTCGCGGTTGACACTATCCTGCAGGGATTTGAGGTGAAAGGGAAAAAAAAAACATATCAACATGGCACCAGGCAGAATGACAGCAGGAGGGTGGCTTGCGTGTGTCTATGATGCATGTGAGGGTGATTGCAATACCAGGTCGATAGTGCAACATAGTCAGTTGGTGACGAAACTTCACGAAAGTGTAAGGTTGAAAAGATGTGGCGACGAACGAGGGAAGGACCACGTAGCCAAAACAACAGCGTGGGAGAAGTTCTTCCCATGCTCGACCGGAAACCTCCGGAAACGCGCGACTTGTTATAGTAAGTTATTTTCACAAGTCCCGCAACACAAGCAACGGCCGCAACACGACACGTAGTACGTTCCCGTACCCTCCTTGTCTGCCCACCCCTGTACTCACTGACGCCCCTAGTTTCTTTTTTCTTTTTTTTCTTTTTTCCCTTTCGTCTCGAACCTCTGCGGGACAGTGTCAACCGCTACCGTTGTCACCGCCACCTCTCCTCGCACACACACGGGCCATATCCCGTCGTTGCTCCCACCAACCCCTGTCGCCGCCACAGCTGCTTCCACACCACGCCAGTTCCCCGTGCACCCACCCTCACATGCGTCGCGTGGCACACACAAGCCACCCCCGTCACCCTCTGCCTTGTGTGCCAAAGATAAGTTTTTTTCTTTCCCTTTTTCATCTCGAGCTGACGTCAACGTCGCACCCGCCTCCCCTCGTGCGCGCAAAGCCACTCCGTCGCTACAGCCGCCGCTGCCGTCGCCAGTTCCCGTCGGTGCCCCCTCGACACCGCAGCTACCTCACCGATTTCTCACTCGTGGTCAAGACGCGGCCGATGACGCACTGGGACGATGCCCAGTGCATCAAGATACTATGTTTTTTTTTTTTTTTTTTTCCGTCTTGTTCGTCTCGCTAATATTATTTTTTCCTCACCCTTCACATCCTCACTCGTGGTCAAGACGGTAGATGACGCACTGGGACCAAGCTCAGTGCATCAAGGTATTGTTATCATTTTTGGTTTTGTTTGTTTCTCGCTAATGTTGCAGGTTGTCTTTTCCTCACCGATCACTGCAACACCGTGCGGGCAAGACACCGCCATCGCTGATCCGCCGCGACGACACGATGGCTCGCGATGACATGTCACGATGCGACAACCTGACAACCTGCAAAAACCGTACCGGTTATGAGCACAGGTGCGAAGCGTCGAAACCGGTCGTGCAGGCCTCCACGCCGCGCGAAACCTCGTATTGATGTCCGCCGGGCTGGGGGACACGACATCAACACGGCACCCCAGCCCTATGGCACAGCCGTGAGGCTACGACACCGACTCGGTCCGGCGACACTACAACGTCAATGGGACGTGGCAAGGACACGACACCTGCCTCGGAGGCTACGACACCAACAGCACAACGGCATCGTCGCGAGGCCACGACACCGACGCAGCCTGCAAGCCCTGCCACGTCGCTATGGCGCTAACACGGCGGCACGCAAGCCCCGCCGTGTCCCCACGACACCGACGGCAGCGAGGCAAGCGGGGGTACGATAGCCTTTGTAGTTTACAAGTAGTACAGTAATGTATTAAACATACATGCTGAAATATATTTGAGTGTTGAGTGAGCCCGAAAGTGAACCCAAGCGGGTATTCCATACCCGCCAGTGATACAACTGATTTTCACAGTTTCCAACAGTACTCTACGCTCCCGCACTCGCTCGCGCTTTCTCGCGCTTTCTCGCGCTTTCCCACTCTCTCCGGTCCGGCGCAGAAAGCGCTTTCTAAGCGCCGCATTCCCACGCTTTGCCGCATTCCCGCGCTCTCTGTGTGCGCTCGGTCTCCCACTTGCCCCGGACCCTTCCCTTCGCATTTTACCTATCCCCTGTTTATCTAATGCACCCTTTTCCTTAGCCTACATTCCCTAGTATATAGGCCATGTAATTACAACTTTACACCTCAGGTTATAGCAGAGACTTTCCCTCACAGATTTTGGACTTTTGAGCTCAGTGAAGCTCATCATTTGTGCTCCTCAGCATGCCGCACTTGTGTGCAGCCTTAGCAACTCAATCGTAACGCGTCCCCGATCCTGGCAGCCACCCATGTGAGGTTTTGTGCTGCACTGACACATGTGCAACTGTTTCCAACCACCTGCAACCAGCTGACCCCATTCCCTCTCCCGACATCGCTGCACTTGCACATGGCTCTAGTCTTTTGACACCAACGCACCCATGACCACTGTGGACCTATATACAACATCTCATGCCCTGCGGAGGCCTGCACAACTGCTCATGACACTTCACACCCCCCAAACCTTGCATATCTCAGACATGCTCCCTAGAAATCACTACAAGTCTAGACACTATAGTATCTACTGTAACTGCAACAGCTACCATATCTACCACCACTACAAGGTCTACAACAGCTACAAGTCTGCAATTACTACTGATATCTACTATACCTATAATAACTACAGCATCTACAGGTTTGCTACCAAGTGACCCAATCAACTACCAAACTTAAATAGCTATGATGTCTACAACACCTATAGTCTCTACCATGTCTATCAGGTATTTCAGGGTTTGCTACCAACTCTCTACCAATCTACTACCAAATAACTATGGTATCTACAGTATCTACAGTCTCTACCATGTCTACCAGTTTGCTACCAAGTCTCTACCAAGTCTCTACCAATCTACTACCAAATAACTATGACATCTATGACATCTACAGTCTCTACCATCACTACAAGAATTTCTGGGGCAGCCCAGGGTTTGCTGATGCAGACTCTCCAGAGCTTCACTTGCTAGATCTACTCTGTTGCTGCTTCCAGTACCACCCTCATATCTCACCACAGTCTACTTTGTCACTGTGAGTATGTCCTACATGTGTACTGTTCATCAAAATGGGGTAGAAGAGGCGTGAATCCGGGTTGTTAAAGATGAATCCAGTGGGTGCGATATCAGGGACAGTCTCGAGCTCAGGGACAGTGTAATGCCACCATGGACGTTGAGTCTGACTTAGACTGCGTAAGGGAGTTCACGACTTAGCGATTATTCCTCCTCGTATCACGTGACTTGACACGTGACTAAACTTGGGTACACGGCACTTATAACGAGGCACGTGACTCTCCTATATACCTGGATGTCGTGTCTCAGGATATCACGATGGCAGACGACTTGCTCAGGGGAGACAAGCAAAGTGTAGAACACTGAGAGATGAAAGACAAGTGGTGATTGAAGAAGACCAGGATGGCGATCCTGAGTCTTCAACTACTACTACTTATACACATACGAGGTAGCTTTGAAACTCCTCCTGAAACCGTATAACGAATGGCTAAAGTAGCTCGAACCCTACTATAGCTGTACTATGAAACACGCCACCTTGGCATGTGATACCGATGCTTACTGATACTAGAAGTCCATGACGTATTACTGCTTACTAGGGGAGTCATTGCCCGTGAGTAAGAGTCCACTTCGCTTCGACCGCAACATCACCCCCTTTTCAGCTACGACGACCACGTCGTGTCCTCATAGGTCCGATGCCCAACATCCACCCCTCCTGCGTCTGTGTAACCCGCTTGATAGTGTCCGCCATCTCCAACCAATACTTGCACTTCCTCAACTCAGACTGAACCCCGCCCAACGACTGCGCCAACGAATGCAGGCGTTGCTCTACCCGCTCCGCCTCGTGCTGATACTGACGGTACCTCTTCAGCTCCGCCTTCAGGCTTCAGTCCTTGAGCTCATTGACGGCCCAGTCGAGGTGGTGCTGCCCCACGTGCCCACTAACCAAAGTGTGCATGTCTTCGGGGGCATAATGTGGCTTACCCTGCTCGCACACGTGGGGCTCGGCATACAGCGGTTTGGTGTACACCTTGTCGCTGTCCTCGATAAGCCCCACAACGATGGGGTCAGGGCCGTCGATGACTTGTACATATGTGGCCTGCTGAGTGTGGCCCTGCGGTGTGGTAATGGGGAAATGGATGAAATCGTCCCCACGGTTATGTCTGAAACCATGGGGGGCGAGGTGCGTGCCGCCGAGCTGATGGCGCAGGCGTGTGGTGGTGTGCAAGGGGGTGGCTTCCGCCTGAAGGGCGGCGCGGTAAAGGGGTCAGCCCATGGTGTCACAGGCGTACGGGGTCTCATCGGGATGGTCAGAGTCGGTGGTGTTAATGATGGATGGGTGCTCAGCTGGATACCACTCCTTCAACTGCTCCAGGAGGTCGTAGACAGCTCGCGCATCATCGCATCGAACTGTTGGCGCAGCTGGAGGCACGCGGTTCTCCTTGTCACTCCTGTCATCTGTCGTTTCGTGGCTAGGTCGAGCTGTTCGAGCCTCCATGTCTCCACTGTTACCTTCCACTCCTCCCATATCTTCGTCTTCCGGGTCTTCGACCTTCTGGAGCCGGTACTCGACTCGTACCGGGCCAGATCCAAGTGCAGAGAGCGCACGCCCTCCGAGAGTATCACGAATCCGACCAGTTTCAGCCTCTGAAAGGGGGGCGGTGTTGAGCCGGTTGCCATCGTCGTTGAGGAGCCAATAGGTGGGCTCCGCTTCGGGGTGGTCGAGATCGGTGATGGGCTTGATACGTGTGATGGCGTCGCACGTTTCTTGGTGGGTGAGGTTGCCCGCTGCATAGGCAGGGACAGAGGGGGTCGTGGTGTGAGCGGAGGAAGACATGGTAGGTATGAAGAATCCAGGGTGGAAGAATGGTGGGGACTTAGCGTTGGTTCGGCTCGCTTTTATAGCTGTGGGGTGAGTCACTTCAAACTCCGCTATGGCGTCTTCCGTGAACAAGTCGGCTTTGTTGACCCACTGATTGTCCGAGTCGGGATATCCCTTCCATTTCATGAGGTTAGTGTTTTAAAGTCCGGTCCGGTCCGGTTTTTTTACCTAATTTGGGTAAGACTGGGACTGCAACCGGTCCACAATTTCTCAGCCCAGCAAAAAAACCGGACCGGACCGTGTGAGACCGGTCTATGTCGGTTGAGTTGCAGTCCATGGACCGGTCTTAACCGGTCCTTTCAAGAACCAGTCTACAGCCGGTTGCAACTGGCATACAGCCAGTCTACAACCGGTCTACCACCGGTCTACAACAAGAATAAATGTGTGTATTCTTCTAAATAGCTACAAGTAATTACATTCTCTACCAAATCTAATCTACCTCAAACGTGTCATAGCACCACAGTACCGTGGCGCTGTCTTAGCATGACAGTGCTGCGTCGGAGTCGTGGCACGACAGTGCCAGGTTGCTGCGGCGCGGTGTCGGTGTCGAAGGACCAGGGCACGGCGCCGTTGTCGGTGTCGCAGTGTCACGACGCCGCATTGCTGCGGCGCGGTGTCGGTGTCGTGGCGTGACGATGCCGTGTCGGTTCGGTGTCGAAGCACCGCGGCGCCGTGTTGCTGCGGCGCGGCGTCAGTGTCATGGTGTGATGATCCCGTGTCGGTGTCGAAACACCAGGGCGCGGTGTCGGTGTCGCGGCATCAAGGCGTGGTGTCGGTGTCGTGGCGTGACAGCGCCGTGTCGGTGTCGAAGCACTAGGGTGCTGCGCAGCGTCGGTGTCGCAGTGTCAAGGCGCCGTTGCTGCTGCGCGGCGTCGGTGTCATGGCGTGACGATGCCGTGTCGGTGTCGAAGCGCCAGGGCGCCATATAGGTGTCGCAGCGTCGGTGTCGTGGCGTGACGGCGCCGTGTCGGTGTCGAAGCACTAGGGTGTGGCGCGGCGTCGGTGTCGCAGCGTCAAGGCGCGGTGTCGATGTCGTGGTGTGACGGCTGGCGTCGTGGTAATGTTTTAAAACCTAGAGAAGAAAAAAAAAACATTAGTTAGTTTAGTAAAATGATCAGGAAAAAGAACGTAGTTTGTTTGAGGGTCATCGAACAATGCAGTCGACGAGCGACATTGTGGTTGTTTGGTCGGTTGTTGATGTTGCAGCCGGTCCGGTGATCTGCGTGTCCATTGAAACTCAGCAACTGTCAAAGACCGGTTGCAACCAGTCTCAACCAGTCTTTTGGCAGTCTGTTGATGATTTGAATTGTCGATAGACTGCAACTGGACCTTGCTAGAACTACATGCAACTGCAACTGAAAGTCCAGTTGCCACCAGTTGGGTCCAGTTGGGTCCATGGTCTTTTTTCAGTCCATAGGACAGGACTTCGAAACACTATTGAAGAAAGAAGTACCATTCCATTGGACAGAGGAATGCACAAAAGCATTAACAACGCTTTTGGATATTGCGACCAGCAGACCAGCACTTCGCCAACCAGACCCCAACGTCCCTTACGAACTCCAAACCGATGCCTCAGCATTCGCACTCGGAGCGATCCTGACACAACAAGATCCACGCGGAAAACCGCAAGCCGTAGGATATTTCTCACAATCGTTCAACGATGCAGAACGGAACTACGACGTTTATGACAGAGAATTCCTTGGCCTCGTCAGAGGTCTGGAACACTGGAGACATCTCCTCATTGGTAGTGCCCACCCGGTAACGGTCTACGTAGACCATGCAAATCTCATCCATTACAGACACCCGCAACGCATCAGTCGCCGCGTCGCCCGACTTGTCAATATCTTGGCTGACTATAACCTCCGCCTTGTCCATAGACCGGGTACCCTTCTTCAGGCAGACGCTCTCTCTCGACATCCCAAATCGGTTCCATCTACGGAAAACCCGGACAATGCTGACATTCTCGTACTCCCTCCCTCGTTCTTCGTCTGCGCGCTGCAAACTACGACATTAGACGACAAGCTCAGAGCCGCACAAATATCTCATAGATCATCACTCCTGAACCTCGTTGACAATGGTACCCTGACCATGCTGGATAATTGTTTCTACCGCACGGGTCGCCTCGCCATCGTGGACGATGTCACCCTAAAAAGAGGGGTGGTCACATTGTTCCACAACGTGCCGACGGCAGGACATCCAGGGATAACTAAGACACTAGACGCCATTCAGCAGCACTACTGGTGGCCTCGCATGAAAAAGGATGTAACAGACTTCGTAAACGGATGCGCATCGTGCCAGGCGAACAAAAATCTACCAGGAAAACCCAAAATACCAATTTACCCCATTACGCACGAAGAACCACAGATACCATTCCAAATGATAGCACTAGATTTCATTACAAAACTCCCGAAATCAAAAGGGTATGACACGATCCTGACGATAACGGACCAAGGATGCACGAAGGCCAGCTTGTTCATACCATGCAAAGAAACGATCGACGCAATAGGAACGGCAGCTATATACCTCAAACACGTACTCCCGCACTACGGATTACCGAAGAAAGTGATCTCGGATCGGGATCCCAGATTCACAGCGAGAATATTCAAGGAACTCCTGACGAAACTACAGATCGAGCAAAATATCAGTACCGCTTATCATCCGCAAACCGATGGCCAGTTGGAACGCACCAATCAAAGACTGGAGCAATATCTGCGTATCTTCAGCAATCATAACGATGATTGGGCGGACTGGTTACCAATAGCCCAGTACACATTAAACGCCTGGAAGTCGGAGACTACCAAACAAATACCATTTGAACTCCTCGTCGGATTTACGCCGCCAGTACACCAACCTATCAATAATATCACAAAGGTACGAGAGGCATCGAGACGTCTGGAACAATTGCACGATGCCCGAAGACAATCGGCAATCGCCATGAAGTCCGCGCAAGAATCCTGGATCAAAGATTCGAAACACGAACTATACGCCGTCGGACAGAAAGTGTGGCTAGAAGCGACAAATTTAAGAACTACGCATCCGACGGCCAAGTTAGCACCCAGGAGATACGGACCATTTATGATAGCTCGGGTAGTATCGAAGACGTCCTATCAACTAGTATTGCCAACGCAATGGAAGATTCACAATGTCTTCCACGCCGCGCTACTAACACCCTACCGAGAAACAGAGATTCATGGCCCAAACTTCAAAGAACCATGCCTGGACATAATCGATGGACAGGAAGAATGGGAAGTGGAAGACATTCGCGGAGAAAGAAGGACTGGCCGGAAGAAGACACTCCAATATCTCGTCCATTGGAAAGGGTATGCAGACGCCTACGACAGTTGGGAAAGCGCAACAGACGTCCACGCTCCGGAACGTTTGCAAAGCTATAAAGACAGCAAATGAAAGACGATGTCTATCAACCAATTGATCATGGACCCGCTCATCCAACCTCATCCTCGCCATCCCCCACAGCATTACCTAGTCACCGACACCGAACTCCCGATTGATGTACGACGCGATATCGACAGACGCGTCAACGAATGGGCATGGGTCGTGGCAGACCACAACGCTCGTGCAGACACCCCTACGACAAAGGACGACTCCATAGGGTTCGCCACCTATCAGGAAGACGATGGACGTTGGAGACGCCACTCGAGGGTTAGGGCCAGAAGACGGGAATGCATGCGCCGAGAGAAGAAAGAAGAACTAGTCCAGGAGACCATCAGAGAATACGGGATCTACCCTGCGGACGTTCCCTTGCCCGTAGAAGAGTCGATCGAGGAGTTACCGGGGAGGAGAGTCGAACCGGAAGCAGCAATCTCGATCACTGACAGCGCAGAAGGGCAAGTACTAGAACGAGTACCGAGTGAGGGTGCCGGAGACACGTTCAGATCGCCGCCAGAAGTCAGACTGGCAGAGCCCATATCACCGGAACACCCAGGAGCGGGATGGAAGGTAGCTAGGCGTACGGAACCGTACGCCTTCAACATTCCGTATGAGGATGGCACTAGGGGACCGACACCATACATTCGCTTCGCGATCAATCAACGAGAACAGCCTGTGGCGTTGGGCACGGAAGGGAAAGACAAACCGCAGTACTACAAGCCGCTATACGCCCTTCAACTCCCGCCGTGAACGCAAGCAGGAGTCGCGGCAGGACATTCGCTCGCGCTGTTCTCAGAGGCACACTCGGCGAGACACGAAGTCGACAGAGCGCTTACATTGGTTGGAGACCCGGGGGCCCTTGCCGATGTTCACAGATTCAGGAGGTCGACGCAGCGCAAGCACGAATTGTTCATGTGGATGCGCAATCTGGACAACGCATGGAACGACTGGATCTCGGATGCGGAAGGTATAGACAAGAGGCTGAGAGAGGCTAACATCACCTCCCGCATCTATCCTTTCCTACCACAACCCCTGCCCCGCGGGTTGGATGTCTATCACATCGAAGAGCCGGGATCTAACGACAGAAGGTTTAAAGCGCATTTAGACGTCCTATCAGGAGTAGCCCCGCGCCCTATTCCCCCACGCCCACCGCTCAGAGACCTTCGCGTCCCTCCATCCATCCCCCCTCTGCCATTCACGCGACTCCACGACGAAGCTCCTAGGGACGTGCTATGCCCATATTGTGAAGGAGCTCACATAGCCCAGGAGTGCCCAAGGCCGCACATATTGTGCCAGAAGGGAAGCCAATGCTTCGTCCCAGCCCGTCACCCCTGTTTCAACAACCCCTGTACCCACCGCGCCGAAAATTCCCCGAGTACTAACGGAGTACGATTCATACCCTATGACAGGACCAGCGTACACCGCAGATGCTCATTTCCAGACTCGAAGCAAGAAGGCGAGACACCTTCGTCTAGTAAGGGGGCTGTGTCACAATCATGTGACACATGACAAGTACGGAGTAACGACGGACTGACAACGCATCGAAGAGAGGACTGCCAGCAAGGCAACTGCGTAAATACTCATAGAAAATAGTTACGAAAACCACAGTCTGTAAGAGTATAAAGAGGAGCTCGTCTTGTAGTTAGTTACCTTGTCTTAGCTTTGATAAATCCCAGCCAAGTTCTGCTCAGCCTTGAGTGAAACAGCGCGTCCTGCTCATCTCTTACATCTTCTAGAGCAAATTACCTTTGCTCATCGTCATCCCATCCCGAACCCTTGACCCGACGGTCCGAACGATCTGGCTGGATCGTAAAAGTTTGTGCGCAGATGACGTCCCTCTAGCCAGACTAGGTCTCCTTCTTGGTATTTGGGCGTGTCTCGATGTTTGACCCACATGGACTGGGCCTTCCATATCAGTTCTTGGGCGCGCTTCCGTGCTTCTCGGAATTGCTGGAGCCTCGTGTTTACCGCCGGAATGGGAGATGGCTTTGATGAACAGTACACATGTAGGACATCATACTCACAGTGACAAAGTAGACTGTGGTGAGATATGAGGGTGGTACTTGAAGCAGCAACAGAGATAGTCAAGCAAGTGAAGCAGATGGAAGTCTGGCACACAACAGATGAGAACTGGTGTGGTGCCAGAGCGTACAGAGTACTCTACTTATACTATACAGAGGCGTGACACTAGTACAACACAAGTAACATAGGGTCACAGAATATAAGGAGCGTTGTTCTACAGAGGGACACAAAGGAGTGTGTAAATGGAGAACAAGGCGCAAAGAACAAGGAAGGGCTAGACTATGATATCATAGTGACATCACAATAAAGATAGAACAAAGGGAATGAGTACAAGGACGAAATACAATAGGAGTCCAGAGGAGTCCATGATGTCATTGTACAGTGATGTCATAGATAAGAAAGTCCGAGATTGTAAAGATCATAATAATCTAATCTACATAAGTCCAATATATCTTATCTAAAGCAGTCTGTTATCTGCATGTCCATTGAGCCGCTAAGTGCGCACAGGTCACTTATCAACATCTCCCCGTGATCAGCAATCTAGGATTAGCACAAACCCATGTCAACGTTGTGTTGTTGGAGCAGGGTGCGCGCGAGTGACTTGGTGAAGCCATCTGTGACCATTTCCAGAGTAGGGGTTCTAATAAGAGTGATGGTCCTCTTTTCGATGTACTCCCTAATGACATGATGCCTAATGGCAATGTGCTTTGATCGCCTCCCAGTGACAGGGTTCAAGGCCAAGTCAATGGCACCCTTATTGTCACCATGCAGTGGGATGGGGTCGTCGACCTCGTACCCGAGTTCCGCAAGGAAGCTCTGATACCAAGCGGCTTGGTTGGCCGCATCGGTCATGGCCATGTATTCCGCCTCTGTAGTGTTTTGGGCCACTGTCTTTTGCTTTCGCGAAGACCAGCTTATTGCACCATTGGCTAATAGGAACACATAACCCGAAGTGGAGTGTCTATCATCAACCTGGTCACCCAGGGAAGAATCAGAGTAGCCATGAAGGCCGTCTCCACTGGCGCCATCGTAGACTATACGCATGCCCACAGTGCCTACTAAGTAAGCCAGAACATATTGCACAAGCCGCAGATGTTGGGGGGAAGGATTCGCTGCGTACTGCGCCAAACGTGACACAGCGAAGGAAATGTCCGGTCTAGTACCAATCTGAACGTACAGCAGACTACCAATAAGTGACTGGTAGTGCGTAATGTCAGAGGCAGTAGCCTGACCCGTATATTTATGAAGGTGCTCGTCAGCACCAGCGGGCAAGGGTGTGGAGTGTGGAGTGGCATCAGACATGCCAAAGCGTTCAAGGACATCCTTGACATAGCCAGACTGGTCTATTTCGATGCATCTGAGGGAGCGGTCACGCACAATGCGCATACCAAGATATGACTCTATCTCCCCGAGATCTGTCATCTCATAGCGCTCAGAAAGATCTGACTTAAGACGCTTAATCCTCTCCAAAGAGGCACCCAGTATTGTGATGTCGTCAACGTAAACGATAACGAAGAGTGGTCCATCCCCCTCTTGTTGAGGCAACACATATACGCCGGCATCAGCGAACGTCCGCTTAAAGCCGAGTGCAAGTAGCACTCCATGGAATTGCAAGTTCCATGCACGGGAGGCTTGTTTGAGACCATATATCGCCTTGACTAGGCGACACACCTTCGTCTCTGAACCAGTGGTGATGAACCCTTGTGGTTGCTCCATGTAAATCTCCTCGTCAAGCACGCCATTGAGGAACGCAGACTTGACATCCATCTGATGGATGTGCCAGTCCTCCAGCGCGGCCAACGCCAGAAGTAATCTCAGCGACTCGAATCGTGCGACGGGGGAGAAGGTTTCATCAAAATCTATGCCAGGGATTTGCGTAAACCCCTTAGCCACCAAGCGAGCTCTGTAGCGGCCATCCGCCTTGAGCTTAAAGACCCATTTGGATTTTACTGCCTTGCGATTAGGCGGGAGATCCACTAACTCCCATGTGCCATTCTTGGCGAGCGCATCCATTTCATACTGGCACGCCGTTGTCCACTCATCTGCATCCACAGACCGCATGGCCTCTGCATAGGATGCAGGATCTCTACCTATGTAAGCTGCAGCTAACAGCTCCGCATATCCCAGCCGTCTGCCGCGCATGGCCGTATTATCCGCAGTGAAGTAGTGGGGATTGGGCACAGGTGCACGGGCAGAGCGTCTAGGCGCATTGTCCATTTCACGCAACAGCTGACTCCGCTGTGTGCGATCCTCAAAGCCTCCAGGCATATCTGGAGAGGGAGGAGGGACATGGCGCATAATGCGCGTTGTGCCTTGTCGCGGCGGTGGTGAAGTGGGAGTGGGCTGCTCACGCTTAGGTGTAACAGGGAGAGATGGTGGTGCAGGTGGTGGTGGCGTGTGGGGGCGCTCTGGTTTGGGGTCTAGAAGGTCTTCAACATCCTCCTCCTCACTACTGTTAGAGTGTGCAGGGGAGGGTGCTCGCTGTGGTGGTAACGCCGACGTGCTAGGTACGGCAATCACTGATACAGGTGGTGGTGGTGAAGCCACTTGCGTAGGTGTTGGGTGTGTCTCAGCACCCTGTAGGGACGGGAAGCTGCTCTCGTCGAATGTCACATCCCTTGACAAACGGACAGAGCGGGTTTGGCGGTCCCAGAGCTTATAGCCCTTAGATTCGGGCTCAAACCCAATAAGCGTGACCTCAATGGCCTTCGCATCCAATTTGCGACGCTTATCAGCGGGTACGTGCATGTACCCCTTGCATCCAAAGACACGTAAATGAGAGACATCTGGTACTTTGCCAGAGTACCAGAGCTCATAAGGTGTGCGCCACTTGAGTGTACGGGTGGGAGAGCAGTTATAGATGTGTACCGCAGTGCTCATAGCATGCTCCCAAAAGCCTTTAGACATGCCAGCTGTGTGAAGCATGGCCATTGCCTTATCCGTAATGGTGCGGTTAAACCACTCGGCTTTCCCGTTCGACTGTGGTGAACCTGGCATCGTAAGGTGATGCTCTATCCCTCTCTGCTTGAGAATGTCCTGTACTTGGCTCGCCATGTACTCGCCTCTGCGGTCAGAGTGGAGTGCGCGCAGTTTATGGGACGTCTGGGTTTCACCCCAGGCCAAATACATCTGCAGCGCTTTCACAAACTGATCCTTTGACTTAATGAAGTACACCACTGCATGCTTGGAGTGGTCGTCTATGAAGGTGGCGGTGTACATGGAGCCTTGTAGGGACTGAGTTTGCATTGGACCGGCTAGGTCACTATGTACAATCTCAAAGATACGGGTTGTCCTTTTGGTGGAGGACGCAGAGAAAGGTTGACGAGTGGATTTACCCAACTCGCACCCACGACACACAGCAGTATGCGTGGTAGAGCTGTCAATGTCCATGCCAGTAGTGGCAGAGGGACCGTACAACTTGAGAGCAGCAGGGGAGAGGTGTCCCATGTGCTGATGCCAGATATCAAGAGTGGTGGCAGCACTTTTGATGTGAGCATTTAGGCCAATACTTGAAGTGTCCAACCAGTAGAGGTTGTCCTCCAAGTAGCCAACAGCTACACAGCTTTTTCTGACAGATATTTTAAATGAGCCACTGTCAAAGGCCACTTCCGCACCCCTTTGTGCTAGAGCACGCGTCGACAAGAAGCGTGTTTTCACCTGTGGAAGGTGTAGCACATTACTGAGGGTGATTGGAATGCCCTGGCTCATTGTGAAGACGACGGAGCCTACACCAATTTGGTCGATTGTGGACTTATCACCCAGGCGCACAGCGCCTTTGCACGGGGTGTAGTCCTTGAAGTCGGACCGATGTGGTGTGATGTGGTGTGTGGCACCACTGTCCATCATCCAACGCACACGCGAGGCAGCATACAAGGCAACACCAACTGCATTGTCCGCCCAGTTAATGGCGGGCTCGTCATCGACCTCCTTAATGGAGGCGGTGGTTGGTACTAATACATGACTATTGGCAGCCTTGTTGCTAGTGTCCTTCGCCTTCCCCGCAGCCTCATCCTTTTTCCTCTGCCTGCAATCAGGCTTGATGTGCCCCTTTTTGTTACGGTAGTGGCACGTCAATTGGGAATGATCCTTCTTCTTACGGCCACCACTTGACTTAATGGGGGCGGCCTTGTTGAGGGAGGACCCAGAGGGGCCAGAGCGGCGCGCCTCCTCCGAAACTATGCGCGCAATTATTTCAGCGTGCTTGAGTTTGGTGGGGGCGCCACTGGCAAGGATGGTAGATGCCAACACTTCATAGGAGGCTGGCAGAGCGTGGAGAAGAATAAGACAGAATTGAGTGTCAGTGACACCCATCTGTGCGTTGGAAAGGCCGACCCGCAGCTCATTGAGCTTGGCCAACTGAGAGGCCATGGGCGCGGAGTCGTCGAGGCGGGCTTGAGTTAACTGAATCCACAAGTTAAATATGGTGGTGCTACCCGAAGCACCAGCATAGACATCCTTCAGCTTTTCCCACTTCGAGGCGAAGGTGGGGTAGGCATATGGATTGGAGACGAGGGAGTAGACGTCCGGTTTGAGGTATAGGCGGAGGTACACCTTTGACCGACGCTGGATAGATTCCCACTCATCAAGAGTGACTCCAGAGGGAGGGGTACGATAGGTGAACACATCCTCAGCCTCATGAAGAGTGAGGATGGCCTCTAGTGTCCCAGACCACTCGTTCCAATTCGAGCTGTCAAACTGATCAAGGCGAATGCCAGAGGGCATGCCAAAGGTTGTCCCATATGCATTTGAGAGGCGCATGGAGGGTGTGGACCCAGAAGTGATGGGGGGAAGGCCAGAGCCTCCCGCCGTGGCGCTTGCAGCCGCACCAGTGGTGGCAGCACCGGTGGGTGAGGCAGCGCGAGAAGAGTGTGCAGAAGACATGGGGATGATTTATCTATCGCCGAGGAGCAGTCAGCGATAGTGCTTCATAACAGTTGCAAGATGTGAAGGGGGGGTAGCTACTCCTGTCTGTGATTCTGTAAGGCCAGAACACTAACGCGTCCTGCCTCCACTAACATGCCAGTGTTACAAGGGCTACGCCCAGGGTGGAAGCCTCTTCACGTACTAGGAGCCGGCTGCCAGCCAGGATGTGTCTATGACACGGCTCACTAGAGTGCACCAGAGGGGATAGTGGAATGGTTCTTTCAGAGCCCAAGGCTGTCTACCTCAGCCTTCTCGGCCTGTTGGTTGCCTCATCGCCCGAAGGCTTTACTGCATCCTTTCCCATTGCCGCTACAAGGCAGGTATCTGGTTGCAGAACACCATAATGTAACGCCACCACAGGGGCGTTAAGTACGACGTGTACTTCGGTTAAGTCACGGACGGTAACGGGACAGGGGTAAGTCAGTTACGACTTAGTTCGATGGTGAACAAGTACCACTTGGCCTCCGTGGACACAAGGGCAATAGCAAGGACAGGCTCAAGCGCAACGGCGAGCGAAGACGGGGAGTCAAGCGAAGGTGCGACTCAAGGGATCGGTTCGTGAGAATAGACAGCGGTGTGGTATTACACAAGAAGTCAAGTCTACCGTACAAGCTAGGTAGCGTGAGACTTATATACTAGTACATGATGTTTGTCGGGGACAAACATATGGCGCGATCCTAGGATCCGGGTCCTAGAGAGCTAACAAAGGGAAAGTACAAAAAGGGAACAAGGGAATTCCGCGGGACGACGCGTGGATCAGAAGTCGTCAGCGGGTTCTGGAAGTCGCGTCACGGGGCGTCGCAACGGTCATGCGCTAGGCGCGAGATAAGAGCCAGGGTCCGAATCGAAGCGGATCGTATCGTAAAAGTACAATGGAAAGTCGGTACGGAATATGGGTCACAAGATGGGAGGGAAGGAGGGACGAAGAGGGGGAAAATCGTAACATTACCCCCCCGTCAGACTCGAAGTCGCCACGACTTCGACTAGTCACTGGTATAGTAGCAGTCCTCTTCGGGAATAACCGTAGCGGGGTCAGGAGAGGGGGAGCGGGGACAGGTGTGAGAGCGTAAGAACATATGGCGTCCCCTACGGCCACACTTACGGCACCCCTCATACTGGGGGCAATCGATCTCGTCGTGGGTTGCCTTCCAATCGAGACACTTCCCACACCAGCGGGTGCGCGGCGTGGGATTCTCGTACCGGGCGGACATCGGGGACAGGCGCCTTATAAGGCAGACGTCCACGCGGTGGGCGAGACTGCCACACCATTGGCATGCATCCCGCCGCCCCCGCTTGGGGCAATCTCTAACGAGGTGGTCCTTAGACCGACACTCGTAGCACCTGCGACGACGCGTGCTGCCTTCTCCTTGAAGGCGCGGCATCTCGCTGGGTCCTCCGGTACGCGGTGGTAAGGGCATCTCGTCCGCACTATCGGCGCGGAGCTCAGACGCATGGCGAGGTCGAGTGGGTTTCGTCATCAGCTCTACGTATCGGTCACTGATGAGTGGGATGATTCGGGCGTACTGCAACCTTTTCCGTACGCTCGACATGTTCATGTCGAGGTGGAATTGGTCCTTCGTCGCCTCGGCCTCCAACCTGCGAAGGTCGTCCCGACGCACCTTGAGCGCGTCTCGCGCTTCGAGGCAGGTGCGCAGGCGGGCGACGTCTGCGTGGAGTGCGGGGTAGTGGAGGGACGAAATCACCTCATCGATTACGATGCGGCGAGGGTCATGAGGGTGGAATAAGTCCACCTGCTGGTCCGTGACATGTTGTGGGAGTTGGTCAGCTTGGACGGTGCGCAGGTAGACGGATGTGACGTAGCAAGGTTCCCCCTTGCCCATGGTGCCTACGACCTCTTGGTAGTCTTTCCGGTAATAAATGTACCGGGCTACCTCCTTCTTCCCCGGCTCTCCAATCATAAGCGGATGGAAACGTGGGGAAGTGGGGTCGTTAAGGAAGTAAGGGATACCTGGCTCGCCCGACTTGTCCTCCTCTTCATCGTCAAGGAGGGCGTAGCGGCGGTCAGGGACTGCGAGCTCTATCGTAGGACGGGGGGTGAACACATGGTCGATACCAGGCGAGAACGGGGGTAGTGGGAGGCTGGATTGGTGGAGAGAGCTCAACGCAGGCGGGGAGACAAGTGGGGGTGGAGACGTTGGCTCGGGGGATTCCGGCGACTCAGCCGGTTCAGCAACGGTGGGTAGAGAATTGTCGGGGTCAAGCGTGAATTCCGGCAGTGGGTCCGGAGTTACGATGCGCGAGTAGGGAGTATAGGCGTCGTATCCCATAACCGGGATGCCAGCCTCTTGGGACGGTACGGTCAAGTTCTCGAGAATGATCTGAGACGGGGGGCGGATGGGTACAGTGGTGGTGACAGGTGTATCAGACATGAGGTTTCCGGGAATGATCATGGGTGACGAAAGTGGGCGAAGGGGGTGCGTCTTTTATATCTTTCGTCCAGCCCCTTCGGCGGTAGGATTCTGCCGATAGAATTCGGCGATCAAGTCAGGTGCGTGGCGGACGTTATCAAGTGGTTCCCACGAGCTGTCACTCATGGGAAATCCCTTCCACTGGATTAGGAATTGAAGTTTACGCCCTCGGCCATGAAGGCGAGATTGTAACACGCGCTCCACCTCGAACTCTTCTTCTCCTTCGATAAGGTCAGGTGGAGGTCGTGTGAAGTTAGCTCCATGGAGTTCCGTCTCCTTATATGGCGTAAGGAGGTTCGCATGGAACACGGGATGTATCTTCCACGTCTTCGGAAGATCTAATTCGTATGAGACCGCCGATAAGACTTTCTTGATTCGGAACGGTCCGTGGCGTTTTGGTGCGAGCTTCGCGGTGGGGTAGAAGGTCCGGAGGTTCGTCCCCTCCAACCATACTTGAGCGCCTTCCAGGTAAGGTATGAAGCGCGTCTTCCCCCTCTTTGCCATAAGCTCTTGCGCGTGCTTGATACAGTCTTGCGCGTGTTGGCGTCTGTCGCCCATCTCTTCTAATCGTTGATCAACAGACGGAGTTGACGTGGGTTTTGATGTCCACGTGGTGACGTGGTTCCCATCCCATGATCAACGAGAATGGGGAGTGCTTGGTCGTGGCATTTGGCCACGAGTTGTGCGCGAATTGTGCCACTGGGAGTGCCTCCTGCCCAGTTATCCTGTTGTACGTTGCTCCAGTGGCGAAGATACTGTTCCAACCACTGGTTGGTCCGTTCCGACTGCCCATCCGTCTGCGGGTGATATGCGGAGGAGATGTTCTGACGGATCCCCAGCGTCTTACACAAGTCCTTCATGAAGGCGGATGTGAAAGCGCGGGTCTCGATCCGTGATCATCTTTCGGGGGATGCCGTAGTGCGGATAAACGTGGTGGAGGTAGAGCCGCGCCACTCCTTCTGCAGTAATCGTCTCATTACACGGGATGAAGATGGCTGCTTTCGAACAATCGTGGTCGGTAATGGTGAGGATAGAGTCGTATCCGTTCGATGGGGGTAGCTTTGTGATGAAATCCATCGTTACGACTTCAAATGGTTCAGCATCAGGGTCTGTGGTAATAGGGAAGAGGTGTGGCTTTTGTCGGTGGGGGTTGATTTTGTTGGCTTGGCACGTCGCACAGCCCTTGACGTAGTCTTCTACGTCCTTCCGCATATTCGGCCACCAGTAGTCACGTCGCACCAATTCTAGCGTGTTTGCGATCCCTGGGTGGCCCATGCTAGGCGTGTCGTGGAAAAAGGTGATTACCCCCCGTTTAAGATCGTTGTCGCCCACGACAACGAGAGCGTCGCTCTTCCACCAGAGACCTTGGTGCTTTTTCAGGTTGTGGGGTTCTACCCACGCAAGGACGGCTTTCTCGTCCATATTTTGAGCAATCTGCGTCCAGATGTCCATGTCGTGCATTGACATCTGGGTCGTGCGTATAAATCGGTCAGCGGGGAGGACGATTACATCGTTGTTGTCCTCCTCGTTGGGTTCATAGTCAGCTCGTCGCGAGAGGGCGTCCGCGCGACCGTTTTTTATACCGGGTACATGCTTCAGTGCGAAGTTGTACTCTGATAACTCCAAAAACTCGCGTGCCACTCTTCGGCTGATCTTTCGGGGGTCTTTCCAATACTGTAGATTGGCGTGGATCGGTGTGGATGATAATTTTGTGAGGGGAGCCGACCAGGTAGGTACGCCAGGCTCGTAGCGCCTTGACTACCGCTAGTAGCTCCCTGTCGTAGATGTCGTAGTTGCGTTCCGCTTCCGTTAGCGACTCGGAGTGGAACGCAACCGGGTGCATGCGTTGGTCAGGTCCCAATTGATTAAGTACCGCTCCAAGGGCTACGTTGGACGCGTCTACCTCGAGTTCAAATGGTTTCGTGAGGTCGGGGAAGAGGAGTGTGGGTTCTCGGCCGATGCTTCGTCTGATATTATCGAACGCATCCTGCTGGTCCTGGTCCCAACGCCAGGGGGTATCTTTCTTTGTGAGGTCGTGTAGCGGGCGGGCGAGGGTGGAGAATCCTCGAATAAACCGCCTATAGAAGTTACAGAAGCCGAGGAAGGCGCGTACTTCCCTAAGGCTTCTCGGGGCTGGCCATTCCAGGACTCCCCGTACCTTAACGGGATCCATCCGGACGTTCCCATGCCCGATGATGAGTCCGAGGTATTCAATTTCTAATACCTCGAATTCGCACTTCTCTGGTTTGACATACAGGTCGTGCTCTTCGCAGAGGCGCAGTACCTCATGCAGCACGTTCCTGTGCTGGGCGTGGTCGAGGGCGGTAGCGATTAGGATATCGTCCATATAGACGATTACAAGTCCGAGCAGGATAAGGTCCCGGAAAATGTAGTCCATCATCGCTTGGAAGGTCGACGGGGAGTTGGTAAGGCCGAAATACATGACCAGGGGTTCGAATAGTCCCCGGTTCGTTTTAAACGCTGCCTTATGCTCATCCCCCGGTTTGACCCGTACGTTGTTGTAGCCCCATCTAATGTCGAGTTTAGAGAACAATCGGGCTCCTCGTATGCGGTCGATGAGTTCAGGGATGAGGGGAAGGGGATAGTGGTTTCGGACGGTGATCTCGTTCAACCGCCTGTAGTCTTGGACGGGTCTCAGCTTCCCGTCTTTCTTTTTGATAAAGAAGAAGGGTGACGCGTAAGCGGATTTGGAGGGTCTGATATACCCTTTGTCAAGCTGTTCCGTTAGGAACGTGGTGAGCGCCTCCTCTTCGTTCTGTGCCAGCGGGTACACTTTACAGTCTAATGCTGGCGGGGCGTTCGGGAGGAGGTCGATGGCATGGTCCCACACCTGTGAGGGGGGGAATCGGTGGGACGCTTCTTCACTGAACACTTTATGGTGCCGTCGGTACTCCGCAGGTACCAGTTCTTCGAATGTGCGTGTGGGTCGTTTTGCCGCCTCGCGCTGGGCTAATTCTGAGGCGGTCGTCGTTTTTCGTAGGAATGCGATGCAGGGGTCCCGCTCATCATCTATGAGCTGTTCCCACGCCTCCTCGTCAAGTTCATACGTCTCCAACGCCCTTATGGATGCTTCCATAGGCGTGGCTTCGTCTGACAGATGAAGGCTGGAAATGACGACCGGTTGAAACTCCTCGTTCAACGTCGCTTCTCCCCATCGTATCTGTGGCTCGAAGGCCGTGAACCAGGGGTACCCGAGGATCACTTCGTCCCTTCCTAGGTTCGTGATTAGGAAACGAAGCGTCTTGGTCTCCTTCCCTGTTCTTACTGGTGAGATCGGTGTACTGCGTGATCTCTCCGTCCTGGTTGTTCGTCCCATCCACGTTCCAAATGCGGATGGGATGCGAGACATCTCGGGTGGATATCTGTAGTCGTTTGAGCAGTGTCGAACAAATAAAGTTGTCGGTTGCTCCTGAGTCCACTAGGACTTGTCGTTCGGCCGTCGTGTGTGCAGATTTAAACAGAACTGGGATTCGCATGGATCGATATCTGCTAGTGTACACGTTTAGATTTAACGCTCTAGCCCAGGCCGCCGGGTTCAAGCGTCGGGAAAACCCTCCTTCCCGAATAGTTTGTCCACCATGAGGTCCCTGACCTCCTGGGTCTGCGCTTTCATCGCAGCGATCTGCGCATCCGCCTGTTCTTCATTCGAAAGTACGCGATTAGAAGATACGGCGACAGTAGTGATGGTGGGAGTTGATACGTCTGGAGTCGAGGTAAAGGAGGGGGATCCGAAGGAGGAGGTAGTAGCCGCGCGCGTTCCCTTTTGTGGGCAGTTACGCGACAGGTGCCCCTGAGCACGACATCTAAAACATCGTCCCTCCTTCTGAAGCTGGGCCCGGTCTCCGTCGGTAAGCGCCACGGAGGCTCGGGCGCATCCAACGTCCATGGCGTTGGGGTTTCGGTTCTGTTTGAGAGCCTGGACCCACTGCTCTCGGCTGTGTCCACTCTTCTTTCCGCGTTGGGATCTGTTCTTTCCCAGGCGGTCCTTTAAAACCAGATATTCAGCCTGCTGCAGACGAGCGGCCGCCTTCCAATCATCCCATGTGATCGGATGTTGGAAGCGTGTGGCGTTGATTACTAACTGGTCTGGGAGTCCGTCCTGGAACATGTCCAACGTCGTAGCTTCATCGGGATTATACCCGGCTTTGTGGACTAGGTTGGAGAACGTAGCCACATAAGTGTCGATGTCTTCGCCCTTCATGGTTAGAGTTTGCAAACTCTTCCGGGCCTTTGTTCGTTCCGCCGTATCGGTGTACGATTGCATAAACCGATCACGGACGGTGTTCCACAGGTTCATCTCAGTCATCAAGACTCCTGTGTTTCGCTGGTCCTCGAGCCAAGCGAACTGCTCTGTGACCCAGTCGTCGACAAGGGGTCCGCGGATGTAGGAAAGAAAGGTCATCGCGCGGGGGTAAGGGATGGCGAGCTGGTCGACGGTGGGGTTCATTTCTCGGTATAAGTTGAACGCAAGCATGAACTGCTTGCTTTTCTCTCGGTCCCCGTTGAACTCGGGGGGTGGGTTCCCTCCTAATCGTCCGTGTCCTCCGGGTGCAGGCGGGATCGCGGCTGGTGCGGCTCCGGCGGGGGGAATAGGAGCGCCACCTGCTCCACCGCCCCCGCCTCCTCCGCCACCTGCGCCGCCTCCTCCACTGCCTGGCGCACCTCCTCCACTAGCACCGCCACCCGGGAGACCTCCTCCAGGAGCTGCGCTTCCGCCTCCAGGAGCCGCTGCTCCACCTGACGGGCCGCCGCTAGGAGCGCCTCCACTACCAGAAGGAGCTGGTCCTCCGCTGGTAAGGGTTGTGCTGGCCGAGGCATGGGTTTGTGACATGGACTGGGGTGTAGGTTGGGAACCGGGTAGTTCTGGGGGGTTTACGAAAAGGGAGGGGGTAAACGTGGTTGTTGGCACCGAGACACTAGGTGAATTATCGGGGTCGGAGTCAATGTCAATCCCTTTCGGGTTATGACTCTTTAGTGGTCCAACGTTCAATTCAAGCGGTACTGGTTTGATAGTGTACCAGCTTCGTTCGTTCGGCGAGTAATCAATGTAAGCCCAGAGACGTTTGTCTTCTAGGTAATGGATCTGGTGATACTCTTTCTTCGTTGGGTTGAAGATGTAATATCCTTCAACGCCGTTAATCTCTGCCCAGACAGCTGCTCCTTTGATACGATCGGAGAGCTCGTCGGTTGTAAACCGAGTAATGTATTCTGGGTGGAACTGGGATCTGGCACGACTAGATGTCGCCACTGTGAGAGACTTGACTTAATGTAACGCCACCACAGGGGCGTTAAGTACGACGTGTACTTCGGTTAAGTCACGGACGGTAACGGGACAGGGGTAAGTCAGTTACGACTTAGTTCGATGGTGAACAAGTACCACTTGGCCTCCGTGGACACAAGGGCAATAGCAAGGACAGGCTCAAGCGCAACGGCGAGCGAAGACGGGGAGTCAAGCGAAGGTGCGACTCAAGGGATCGGTTCGTGAGAATAGACAGCGGTGTGGTATTACACAAGAAGTCAAGTCTACCGTACAAGCTAGGTAGCGTGAGACTTATATACTAGTACATGATGTTTGTCGGGGACAAACATATGGTGCGATCCTAGGATCCGGGTCCTAGAGAGCTAACAAAGGGAAAGTACAAAAAGGGAACAAGGGAATTCCGCGGGACGACGCGTGGATCAGAAGTCGTCAGCGGGTTCTGGAAGTCGCGTCACGGGGCGTCGCAACGGTCATGCGCTAGGCACGAGATAAGAGCCAGGGTCCGAATCGAAGCGGATCGTATCGTAAAAGTACAATGGAAAGTCGGTACGGAATATGGGTCACAAGATGGGAGGGAAGGAGGGACGAAGAGGGGGAAAATCGTAACACATAAGGTGAACACCCCCCAGAGTCTGAACCAGGTTTTACACTCCCATGGTGAGGAGATCCTGCGCCCAGTGTGGAGCACCAGAGACAGCTGGCGCTAAGCTCCACAATACACAGCCCAGTGGGCCATGCACACCTGGATATGGATTAAGGGGCTACCAGATCCAATCTCCTTGCGCATAGCGCAGGGGCTAGGAATACAGTAGGGGTGAAAGTAGGACTACTGGGCAGTGTATAGTAGTGGAGGGGCCTCACCAACTGGCACCTGACGCCTCAGGGCACAGTGGCTTGGGCAAGGAGGGTGAGTCCCCAGACAGACCTCAGCCTGGTGTGTGATCCTAGGAACACAGTGACCAGCCAAGTGGAGTGGCTTGGGCAGCAGGGCCCATAACCTGATGAACAGTACACATGTAGGACATCATACTCACAGTGACAAAGTAGACTGTGGTGAGATATGAGGGTGGTACTTGAAGCAGCAACAGAGATAGTCAAGCAAGTGAAGCAGATGGAAGTCTGGCACACAACAGATGAGAACTGGTGTTATTACAGGAGAGGAGACATACCTGGCACACAACAGATGAGAACTGGTGTGGTGCCAGAGCGTACAGAGTACTCTACTTATACTATACAGAGGCGTGACACTAGTACAACACAAGTAACATAGGGTCACAGAATATAAGGAGCGTTGTTCTACAGAGGGACACAAAGGAGTGTGTAAATGGAGAACAAGGCGCAAAGAACAAGGAAGGGCTAGACTATGATATCATAGTGACATCACAATAAAGATAGAACAAAGGGAATGAGTACAAGGACGAAATACAATAGGAGTCCAGAGGAGTCCATGATGTCATTGTACAGTGATGTCATAGATAAGAAAGTCCGAGATTGTAAAGATCATAATAATCTAATCTACATAAGTCCAATATATCTTATCTAAAGCAGTCCGTTATCTGCGTGTCCATTGAGCCACTAAGTGCGCACAGGTCACTTATCAACAGGCTTATCCATCCAATCTGCGCGTGGATCGTATCCCATCATTAGTGCAAATGGAGATACTCGCATCGCCTCGTGGGGCCAGCTATTGTGCGCGAACTCCGCCATTGGTAGGAAGTGCGCCCAGTTATCTTGCCATTTGTTGGTCCAGAACCTGAGATACTGTTCCAGCCATTGATTGGTTCGCTCGGATTGTCCATCCGTGCGTGGGTGGTAGGCCGTGGAAATGTTCTGATAGATACTGAGGATTTTGCATAGTTCCCGGGTGAATTTAGATGCGAACCGGGGGTCTCAATCGCTAATGATTTTCGCCGGTAGTCCGAACCTCCGAAAGACGTGAATGACATACAGGGCGGCAGTTTCCTCCGCGGTTATCTCTTCGACACAGGGGATGAATATGGATGCTTTGGTGCAATCGTGGTCTGTGACGGTAAGGATCGAGTCGTACCCCTGCGAGATCGGTAACTTAGTGATGAAGTTGAGTGCGATAACCTCAAAGGGTTTGGCATCAGGCATCAGGGTTATTGGCATGAGTGGTGCTTTTGTTGGTCTGTTATTGACTTTGTGGCGTTGACATTCTACGCATCCCTTGACATACTCGGTGATGTGTCCCAACATCCCCGGCCACCAATAGTGTCTTTCGATGATCCTCGCAGTCCTCTTGATTCTGGGGTGCCCGTATGTCGGTGTAACGCCACCACAGGGGCGTTAAGTACGACGTGTACTTCGGTTAAGTCACGGACGGTAACGGGACGGGAGTAAGTCAGTTACGACTTAGTTCGATGGTGAACAAGTACCACTTGGCCTCCGTGGACACAAGGGTAATAGCAAGGACAAGCTCAAGCGCAGTGGCGAGCGAAGACGAGGAGTCAAGCGAAAGGGCGACTCAAGGGATCGGTTCGTGAGAATGAGCAGCGGTGTGGTATTACACAAGAAGTCAAGTCTACCGTACAAGCTAGGTAGCGTGAGACTTATATACTAGTACACGATGTTTGTCAGAGACAAACATATGGCGCGATCCTAGGATCCGGGTCCTAGAGAGCTAACAAAGGGAAAGTACGAAAAGAGAACAAGGGAATTCCGCGGGACGACGCGTGGATCAGAAGTCGTCAGCGGGTTCTGGAAGTCGCGCCACGGGGCGTCGTAATGGTCATGCGCTAGGCGCGAGATAAGAGCCGAGACACGGATCGAAGCGGATCGTATCGTAAAAGTACAATGGAAAGTCGACATCGAATGCGAGTCACAAGACGAAAAGAAAGAGGCCGAAGTGAAGGGAAAAATCGTAACAGTCGGAGTGTTGTGGTGGTTTCGTATGATGGTGCGGATATCGTCCGTCTCCCCCGTGATGACCCTTGCTCCCTGTCAATACCATATCCCGTCGAACTTCTTGAGTTGATGGGGGTCTACCCATGGGCGTAGTTGCTCTTCGTCTTGTACATGCGCTTCGGGGAGTTGGGTGACCATGGTTCGGGCGAATACCTTGTCGGATAACACTACCACTCCCTTGTTGTCTCGTTCTCCTTGGTCGTAGTCGGGTCTTCGGGATAGTGCATCTGCTCGTCCATTACTAGTTCCTTTGATGTGGTGGATCTTGATATCATACTCCATGAGTTCGAGTACCTCTCGGGCAACGCATCGACTTATCTTTTGTGGTGACCTCCAGTGCGTGAGGTTGAGATGGTCGGAAAAGATCTTGATCTTGTGTGGTGACCCCGCTAGCAGTGGTCTCCAGTGTCGGAGGGCTTTGACGATTGCCAGTAGTTCTAGGTCGTATATGTCGTAATTGCGTTCCGCTTCGTTAAGGGTGGCTGAGTAGTATCCTATGGGGTGCTGCTTTCCGTCCTTCTTCTTCTGCAGTAGTACACCTCCTACTGCGAAGCCTGACGTGTCTACTTCTAGTTTGAACTGGTCTGTAAGGCAGGGGTGCGCTAGTACTGGTTCCTGGGTTATGAGTGATTTGAGCTTTTGGAACGCTCGCTCTTCTTCAGTGCCCCATTGCCATTCAGTGTCTTTTCGTGTGAGCTTGTTAAGTGCTCGTGCGTGTGTTGCGAAACTGCGAATGAAGAGGCGGTAAAAATTACAGAATCCGAGAAAAGAGCGGACGTCTCTGACCTTCGTTGGACGCGGCCAGTCTTTGATGCCCGAAAATTTTACTGGGTCCATACGTGTTACCCCCTTTTCAAGGATTACCCCCAGGTAATCCATTCGCGGTTGGTGGAAGAGGCATTTTTCCGGTTTAAAGTAGAGGTCATGGTCCATGGCTACTTGAAGTACGTCACAAACGGCTTCAACGTGTGCTTGAAGACCGGCTGTTTCGTGGGTCACTATTCCAATGTCGTCCATATATACCCGTATTATGGTGCCTTTCTTTTCGTGCTTTGTAATGGTGGGTCCCATGATCTCATTCATCATCGTTTGGAAGGTTGCTGGCGAATTGGTGAGCCCGAAATACATGACCAAAGGTTTGAAGAGTCCATACTGCGTTTTAAAAGCTGCCTTGGGTTCATCCCCCGGTTTGATACGGATGTTGTTGTACCCCCATCTGACGTCAAGTTTAGTGTATATGTGGCCATTCCCGAGGTCGTTAATGAGCTCCGATATGAGGGGGAGCGGGTATTGGTTGCGGATGGTACATGCGTTGATCTTCCGATAGTCTTGAACTGGTCGTAGTTTCCCGTCCTTTTTCTTTATGAAGAAGAATGACGAGGCATAGGGTGACTTGGACAGGCAGATGTACCCCATCTTGAGTTGTTCTTCAAGCCATGTTTTGAGCTGGCCGTCTTCTTCTTGGGTCATGGGGTAGACCTTGCAGTCGATCGTTGCTGGTGTGCCTTCTTTGAACTCGATGGCATGGTCCCATGGCCGAGATGGGGGGAATTGGTGTGACGCTTCCTCGTTAAATATTTTTGCGAAGCGTCGGTAGGGTGTGGGGATCTCGGCTGCCACCGTGTTTTGGTTAGCCGCTATTGCAAGTTCAGTGGTGGTGGTACGTAGCTGGCATTCATCCTGTAATTCCTGGACTATACCCTCCCGCTCGTCCTCCGTGAATGCCCTACTAATGTTGCCTTCTTTCTGTGTCGCTGTGCTGGCGATTATAGTGCAGTTTCCTTCTGGATTGATGGACCGTATGACTATCGGAAGCATTTCTTCATGTATTGTGGCGTGGGTCCAGCTGATGGTGGGTTCGTAGGTGGCCAGCCATGGGTATCCTAATATGAGGTCCTCGTTTCCGATGTCCATGACGAGGAACCTCATGGTCCTGTGGCTTCCCTTGGTTTGTATGTCTAGGTCAATAAAGTGCGTAATGGACCCAGCTTTGTTTTCGGTGTTATCGATATTCCATATCTTCTTGGGATGCTTCAAGGCTTATAGCCCGAGCCCCATGCGTTTGGCGAACGCTGGTCTTATGAAGTTGTCGGTGGCTCCTGAGTTGACGAGCCCTTTTATGTCAGCCATTGAGTAACTTGTTCGAATCGAGACTGGGATTCTAAGCGAACAGAAGCGAGTCATGATTACAGAGTTACAGTTGATTGCCCTCACCCAGGCCGATGGGTTCAGGCGTCCGGAAAATCCTCCTGATTCCACATGTCTTGGAGTATCAGGTCTTTTACTTCGTCACTAGCCCCCCTTACTCCTTCTATCCATTCCTTCGCTATCTGCTGCGGGGTGAATGTACTGGCTGCGCGTGCAGCAGGTTGTTCCTGACTATAGTAGTCCGTCTCGGCCTTTTGATTGTTTGATGACTGCCACTGTTGCTGGCGTGGCTTTCTAGGACGGGTACAGTTTCGTGAGATGTGTCCGGGATTATTGCAATTGTAACAAATGACTTCCCGCATGTTTTGGCGTTGACTGCCTCCTCTCCCCTGTCCCGGCCCTCCTCTTGGTGGGAACGGAGGCCTCTGCTGGTACAGGCCCCTATTCGGGTCACCTACCTCCACGAGTCAAGTGCACGAACGATCCGCCAATGTATCCATTGCGTTAGGATCGTATCGTGGAGGGGGGTTGCGGGGTGCGTTCCACGGAGTTCCTCCAAACCTGGGCTGCGGGATGAAACGAGGGGGCGCGTTTTTTGTTGGTGCAGCAATATTGAGCCTAGCTTTGAGGTGGATGTATTGCTTCTGGCATCGTAGAGCTGCGTCTTTCCACTTGTTGAAGGTACGGGGTTCGTCCATTTCGTATACTTTGGTGAACAGCTTGCCCGGTAGTCCCGCCGTGAACCGGTCGATCGTTTGTTGGTCATTGAGATGGTAGTTAGCCTTCCGCGCCAGTTGTTTGAATGTGGTGACATACATGTCTATGTCATCCCCTATCATTCTGAATCCCTTTGCTAGCGTGGCCTGCACTTGTTCTTGCTCCAGGGTGTTGGAGAACCGATTGGCGAATCCAGCCGTGAGCGTGTCCCATAGGTATTTGTCGTACCTATCCGTCCCTCCTCGGACTTCATTGTTCAGCCACTGGAGGAATCCCAGCATCCAGTTGCTGACCAACGGCCCTTTGATGTAGCCCAGGAATAGCAAGCATCTTTTGTAAACGTTGCTCATAATGGGGGCGTCGAAATTAAGTCCCATATATGCGTGCCATTGGGTGAGGAAGGATTCATAATCAGCACGGTCTCCTTTGAATATTGACGGCAGTTCACCTTCAAGCCTGGGCATTGGGCCTCCTCCTTGTCCCCCTCCTGGTGGTCCTCCTCCTGGCGGTCCTCCTCCTGGCAGGCCCCTCCTCCAAAGATCCCCCCGAAGTTACGTCTTGGTGGTCCTCCTTCGCCTCCGCCATCACCTCCCAGTCCGGACCCTGGTGGTGGGTTGCGTCTCCTTCCTGGCAGTGGGTCTGGTACGTCTGGTCCTACTGCCCTAAATATGGTGGCGTCATCGGCGGTCATTTGGTGACCTGTGCTTGGGTTGATGGGTTGTAGTTGTGCTTCGGCTTCTTTGGCAATTCTTCGAATCTCGTCATCAATCGCAGTGTGTCAAAGCTGTTCTGTGATGGTTTTGGTGGCAGTCGCCATTTCTGCTGCTACAGTGGGGGACAGTACTTGGATTTGCTCTGGTTCGGTTATGCGGAGGGACTCAGCTGTTCGTATTATGGCCCCTGTTTCCTCTTCGTCGCTCTGGCTTTCGTCTTCTCCACTTGTTTCTGATGGTGCAGGTGTTTGTGGTTCTGATGTACTTGGTTCTTCCTCTGGCTGTCCGTCAATACGTCCGTATTGCTCTCTGGTAGGCAGTCCCCGAGTATCGATATCGCAATTATAGTTTCTTCCTGCCGGTCGTACTGCGTCGTACCTGTTGTCAATTGGATTCCACGTAATTTCTACCCAGCACAAATTTTCGAAGTTGAACTCAACTGGTCTGTATTGCGTAGGTCCTGTCGCGAAGTCTACGAAGTATCCGAGTTCTCCTCTAAACTCTCTCCACCTGGCAGCTCCTAGGAATTGGACGGGTACATTGCGATCTCCTCGCCTATCAAGGGAGTATGGTCTAAACTGGGTCCAACGGTCTCAAGTCGTGAACGCCACGGTGATAGATCCTGGTCTTAATGTAACGCCACCACAGATGTTGAGTCTGACTTAGACTGCGTAAGGGAGTTCACGACTTAGCAATTATTCCTCCTCATATCACGTGACTTGACACGTGACTAAACTTGGGTACACGGCACTTATAACGAGGCACGTGACTCTCCTATATACCCGGACGTCGTGTCTCGGGATATCGCGATGGCAGACAACTTGCTCAGGGGAGACAAGCGAAGCGTAGAACACTGAGAGACGAAAGACAAGTGGTGATTGAAGAAGACCAGGATGGTGATCCTGAGTCTTTGACTACTACTACTTATACACATACGAGGTAGCTTTGAAACTCCTCCTGAAACCGTATAACAAATGGCTAAAGTAGCTCGAACCCTACTATAGCCATACTATGAAACACACCACCTTGGCATGTGATACTGATGCTTACTGATACTAGAAGTCCATGACATATTACTGCTTACTAGGGGAGTCATTGCCCGTGAGTAAGAGTCCACTTCGCTTTGACCGCAACAGACAGGGTCGTCGGAAACGCTGTCTGCGTCGTATCCCACAATTGGGACACTCCTGATAGCCAGCTGAGGAGTAAGAGCGCGCTCGGGCATATTGTCTGGTGCTGAGATGGGAGACGGTGAGGGAGGTGGTGAGAGTGATGGGATAGAGATGGAGGGAGCAGGTAGAGAAGGCATCTGGTTATGAGGGTGATGGTAATGATGTAGTTGAGAGGGAAGAGGATGAGGGATCTCTTCCGTCTTCAATCGCCTTATAACTGTCTTTTGTTGTTTGGCCTTCTTTGGTTTCTTGTTGTACTCCACTATCAGTTCATCAGCGTGTACATCTTCTGCTTTTTCCCATGAACTGTCACTCATGGGATATCCTTTCCACTTGATCAGATAATGCAGTTTGTGCCCTTTCCCACGATGCTGCGCATCCAGGATCTTCTCGACTTCATATTCGGGTTCTCCCTCCACTAGATCAGGTGGAGGTCGGGTAAAGTTTGGCCCATGTAGTTCCATCTCCTTATATGGCATAAGGAGGTTCGCATGGAACACATTGTGGATCTTCCATTGCCGGGGTATCTCCAATCGGTATACTGCTTCCGATAGTTGTTTCAGGATCTTGAAGGGTCCGTATCATTTTGGTGCCAACTTGGCCGTAGGGTAGAGGGTTTTCAGGTTCGTACCCTCAACCCAAACCTGATCTCCTTCTTCGTATGGGCGGAACTTCTTGTTTCCTTTGTTTGCCAGTTTCATGGCTTTTTGCACCTTGACAATGCTATCCTGGGCGTCTTTTCTTGCCTTCTCTAGCGCCGTGATGTGCTCGGTTACTGATGGAACGTTACTCTCGTTCCTCCATTCCACTTTTGGCGTGAAACCTATGATTAGATCATATGGGGTTTGAAGTGTCGTCGCGTTTGGCCATTGGTTGTGTGTGAATTCCACCATTGGCAAGTACTTGTGCCAATTGTCTTGCCTCTCGTCGCACCAGAATTGAAGGTACTGTTCGAGCCATTGGTTTGTCCTTTCTGACTGGCCATCAGTTCTTGGGTGGTATGCCGTACTGATGTTCTGGTGTATCTTCAAAGTTTCGCAGAGGCCTCTTGCAAACTTTGCTGTAAATTGGGTATCTTGGTCTGAGATAATCCTCTTGGGAATTCCAAACCGTGTGTAGACATTCTTCAGGTACAGCTCAGCCACTCCTTCTGCAGTGATTGTTTCTTGGCAGGGGATGAATATAGCTGCTTTACTGCAGTCATGGTCCATTACTGTAAGAATCATGTCGTATTTGCCTGACTTTGGTAGTTTCGTGATGAAGTCAATGGCAACGGTCTGAAAAGGCAGGAAGTGTTCTGGTGTGATGGGGATCATTGCGGGTTTCAAAGGCCTTGTGTTAATTTTGTTGGCCTGACATGCGCCACATCCTTTGACGTATTGCTCCATGTCTTGTTTCATGTTCGGCCACCAGAAGTCTTGTTTTGCCAATTGGTATGTGTTTGAAATTCCCGGGTGTCCGGCTGATGGGGTATCATGGTAAAAGTGAATTACCCCCCTCTTAAGATTGTTGTCTCTGGCAATGACAATCCGGTCTCGGTCTTGCTCTAATGGGTCTTTGTCAATCTTCCACCAAATTGATGATAGCTTGATCAATTGATGGGTATTCGTCCAGTTTCTGAGCCTTTCCTGGCTTTCTGGGTTCGTTTGTTGGTCTTCTTCGACCATATTCTGCAGGGACTGGTACTTTCTGTGGTCCAGTGTTGCACTGAAGTGTCCAGTTTCCTTCCCATCGTTGGGATTGAACTCTTCGCTCAGCATGACATGTGCATGACTAAAGAGCGCAGGTGGTAGCACCACAAGCACCTTGTTGTCGTCATCACCTTGGTCATAATCGGGGCGTCTTGATAGTGTATCGGCCTGTCCATTCTTCTTTCTGGATATGTGGATCAGATCAAAGTCATATTCCATGAGTTCCACGTGTGTTACGATTTTTCCCTTCTCTCTGCCTATTCCTTTTTTGTCTCGTGACTCGCCTTCTGTGTCGACTTTCCGTTGTACTTTTACGATACGATCCACTTCGACCCGCGCCTCGGCCCTTATCTCGCGCCTAGCGCATGACCGTTACGACGCCCCATGGCGCGACTTCCAGAACTCGCTGACGACTTCTGATCCACGTGTCGTCCCGCGGGATTCCCTTGTTCTCTTTTCATACGCTTCCTTCGTCAGCTCTCTAGGACCCGGATCCTAGGATCGCGCCATATGTTTGTCTCTGACAAACATCGTGTACTAGTATATAAGTCTCACGCTACCTAGCTTGTACGGTAGACTTGACTTCTTGTGTAATACCACACCGCTGTCTACTCTCGCGAACCGATCCCTTGAGTCGCACTTTCGCTTGACTCCCCGTCTTCGCTCGCCGTTGCGCTTGAGCCTATCCTTGCTATTGCCCTTGTGTCCACGGAGGCCAAGTGGTACTTGTTCACCACCGAACTAAGTCGTAACTGACTTACTCCTGTCCTGTTACCGTCCGTGACTTAACTGAAGTACACGTCGTACTTAACGCCCCTGTGGTGGCGTTACAACGTGCCATCACACTACTCTTCTGTTGTGGTCTCCAGGATTCTTCCAAAACAACAGATTAGCATGATCTGTATGCACTTTGACTTTGTGCAGGGGCTGGTGCAAGTAGTGACGTCAATGTCTGAACATTTCAACCAGTGCAAGAAGTTCACGGTTGTAAACATCATAATTTCTTTGTGCGTCGTTCATGGTTTTAGAGAAGAAAGCTATGGGGTGTAGCACATTCTTCTCGTCACGTTGCATTAAAACAGCCCCTAGTGCATAGTTTGAGGCATCAATTTCGACTTTGAATGGTTTGGTTTGGTCTGGTTGCATCAAGACCGGTTCTTCACATATCCGTTTCTTCAGTTCTTGGAAAGCTCGTTCTTCTTTGTTGTCCCATTTCCAAGCAGCACCTTTCTTCAATCGTTCGTTCAGAGGCCTAGCCACAGATGAGAATCCTCGAATGAAGCATCTGTAGAAGTTGCAGAATCCCAGGAATTTGTGTATATCCCGGACATTCTTGGGTGCTTCCCAGTCCATAACTCCTGCGACTTTGACAGGGTCCATGGTTACAGTTCCTCCTTGGAGGATTACACCAAGGAATTCAACTCTTCTAACCTCGAAGATGCATTTGCTGGGCTTTAGGTATAAATCCAGTTTTTCTAGCCGTTCCAGGACTTTGTTGACTAGTTCCCGATGTGTTTGATCATCATCTTCCGTTGCTACAAGTATGTCATCCATATAGATGATCACTTGTCCAGTTGCTATTAGATCAGCAAACTGCGTGTTCATCATTCTTTGGAAGACTGCGGGAGCATTTCATAGTCCGAAGGGCATGACTGTTGGTTCAAACAGTCCTAGATTTGTTTTGAACACTGCCTTGGGTTTGTCCCCATCCCGAAATCGTATGTTGTTGTACCCTGCTCATACATCCATTTTTGTAAAGAGCCTGGCATTTCGTATCTTGTCCACAAGCTCTTGGATTAATGGCAGGGGGTACTGATCAGGGACCGTGAAGGAGTTCAGTTTTCGGTAGTCGACTACCGGTCAGAGCTTTCTGTCCTTCTTTCCCACGAAGAAAAAGGGAGAAGAGTATTGCGACTTTGATGGTCGGATATAGCCTTTTTCGAGGTTTTCCTTGATGTAAGCGTCCAGCTTCTCTTGTTCCCCACGTGACAGTGGGTAGATTTTGCAATCAAGGATTTTCGGGGCATCCAGAATAAAGTCGATCACAATATCCCATGGTTGGTGTTCCGGATATCTTCGTGCTTCTTCTTCTGAGAAGACTTTCTCCCATTTGTGGTAATGCTTGGGGACTATCTCGTCCCAAATCTTTTCTTCTTTCGGCAATGCCTTGATGGCCATCTGCGCCGACGTCAATGTCTTCTTGATTTCTTCTTCGTCCATTTGAGAAACGAAGATTTCTTCTCCAGGCGTACATCTTGTTTGCACCTGTTTGACCCAGTGGTTTCGTATCTGGGTGACTCGTGCGTCCTGGTTTAGTGATAGGGTCTTGATGACAAGTGGTTGCATGCTTTCATCAAGGGTGGACGTTCTCCAACTGATCTTGGGTTCGAACGCCACCAGCCAGGGGTACCCCAACACCATTTCGTCTTCCCCAAGGTTCGTTACAAGGAATCACATCGTCTTGGTTCAATCGCCTACCTGTACCTGTAGGTCTGTGTAATATTTGATGGTGCCCGACTTATTTTGCATCCCATCAATATTCCATGCTATTCTTGGTCTTTGAAGTTTGAGTCGACCAATTTGCATTCGTTTCATCAGCCGATCGCTGATGAAATTGTCAGTAGCTCCCGAGTCCACGAGAACTTTTCTTTCGGCTGTTGTGTGTGCAGTTTGAATCAGAGTGGGGATTTGGAGACTCCTGTATTTACAAACAAACACGTCATTAAGTTTTATCGCACGTGCCCAGGCCGCCAGGTTTGTGCATTTCAAAAATCCTCATCACCGTCCTTTTTGTATTCCTCAGTGCTTGTGTAACCATTTCCTGCCTTTCGGTGGTAGACATTGTCCTGATTATTTCGTTAAGGACGGGATTCTTTTTGACAAATTTGTTGAAACCACTTTCTTGATAGGATGATTCAGTGTCATCTTCTTCGACATCTTCATCAGCTTTGGCAGTGCGTGCCTTGGCTTGTGGTTTCTTCGCCGTAATGTCTGGTTTGTCTGGGCAATTTCTGGACAAATGCCCTTGTTTGTTGCACGTGAAGCAGTGACCAGTTTTCATCTGATCTTCTTTGCTGTATGGGGAATTGGTGACCGAGGTCCTGGCCTTTGTTTTGTTCTGGTTCCATCCTGAACGGGAACAGTCCGCTCGCGTATCCATAGCATTAGGATTTGGTGAGGGCATCTTCACACCCAGTACCTTGGCCAATTGGTACGGGTTCACCTTGGAGTTTCGTTTCTTGGGCATATCTTCGTATATGCCTCTGATGTTCTGGACTGCGGTGTTGTCTTGATGGAATTGTCGTACTCCATCCGCCTATCCTTGGAAATCGATGGGGCGGACGACCTTGTAGATGTGATCCATCATTCGGAAGGGAAGTTTGGATGCGAACAATGATAGTGTGGATTGCGCATTGATCGGATACGTTGCTTCGGCTGCCAGCCCTTTGAATTGAGCGATGAAGGAGTCGACTTCATTAGGAATAAATTCCAGTCGACGGATCTTATCTTCCGCTCATTCTCTGGCACCAGTATCCTGGAATGCCTGTTGGAAGGCATGCAACACTTCTGTCCAGTAATGTTCATCCGTATGAACTCTTCCTGTATTCATCTCGTTGATGATCCAATTGGTCCATCGCTTGACCCAGTCCTTGACATTCGGTCCCTTGATGAATCCCAATAGCAGAGCCACCCTCTTCATGGGGCTAACCATCTGTTCCGCATCTATGTTTGTGAGACAGTAGAGGTTGAATTCTTGCATAAACTGGTCTGCAAGGGCTCTCGTGCCATTGAAATCCGTTGGGGGATTTCCTCCAAGTTTGCCGTTTGCGCCTCCAGCGCCTGGGGCGGCACCTCCCCCGATTCCCGGGCCACCACCTCCTGGGGGGCCTCCACTCGGGAATCCACCTCCCCCGGACCCACCTGCACCTGGTGGTCCACCTGGGGGTCCTCCACCCAGCATACGCCTGGATGGAGTCAGTCCGCTGCCTGTTATATTTCCTTGTCCGAGGAATGAGGCTACCTTGCCGGTATTCGTCCTGGCTAAGGTGAGTGCGGCGATCGATGTGGATGTTTGTGTTGCCATTGCTGAACTTTTTGGCTGTTCCAGAGCACTGTCTGCTTTGGCAGTTGGCACGGTATATTGGCCTTTCTTTTTCTCAACATCTTCTGCTGGTACGGCTGTGACGGAGATTCTTCTGATGGCACGTCTTCCTAGGTTGAACGTGGATGGAACTGGCTGGGTTGCGACCCAATGTCCCATTCGGCTGTCTTGCTGAATGAAGTACCACTGTTCGGTACTATCTTCGTATTCGATTGCAAGGTAGTTGCCACTGAGTATGTCGTAGACCCAGTAACCTTCTTCGTCGTTGATTTCTTCCCAAAGGGCTGCTCCCTTTACGTGTCTGGGAAGGTCGTCGTCTGTCCTCCTATCGATGTTAAACGGTTTGAAGCTTTCTACGCTTCGGGATTGTGTGAGTCGTCTTCCTTTAGCCAGTGTAGCTGCAGGTTCAAAAGACTTGACTTAATGTTACATCACGGTAGGGACGTTCTCCCAACTTGGGATAAGTTCTCTACAGGGACACTGCACTAAGAGTCACGAGATCAGTTCAGTGTTCGAAGGGAAGTTCCAAGGAGGAACTTCAGTAAGATATGAATGAGTGGACTATGCTCAGATAGTCCTTGAGTGGATAGGAGGGCTTGCTGGGTTCGTGAGAGATGGAGTATCAAAGGTATTGATTGCTTGGGTACCGTAAGACACAAGAAGTCAAGTCTGGGGCTACAAGCTACCCAGCAAGCTCAACTTTATAGTACTACTGATCCTAGGACTGAGTCACAACAGCATCCTAGGATATGAGTCAATCCGAGTCATTGTATCATACGAGTCACAGTGAATCACTGCGCAGTCAATAATAACAGAAGGAGTCATAGTGACTCAGAAGGTCAAAAGAGTCATAGTGACTCACGTAGAGATCCAGGTCATGTGACTGATCACATTATCAGTAAGTAAAAGATCAGAAAATAAAAGTAGAGTTTGTGACAACGTGGTGGTGCCCAAGAAGTACCCAAGAAAGAGTATGCAGGCATTTACAGTTATAGGGGTGCAAATTATGATTAGATCGCCGGATTTGTGGTTGGTGGTGTTTCAAGTCGTGACAACAAAGCCCAATAACCAACTGAAACTACTAGTAGTACTACTAGTAAGCCCACTGAGCACACCCACAACCCACAGGTCATTATTCTGAGTCCTTGGTACCATCATGACTTCGAGTTATTGCCCAACCCACCTTCAAGTTCAAACATTGCTCTTATTTCCATAGCATTTTTGCGCTTGTTTTGGCAGTGGGTGTTTACAGATATATGGGCACATATTGTGATTAGATTCTTGATTAGAATGCTGTACTTGTGATTATCGTGTTCACAACGAAGCCCACATCTGGCAGGTACACCTGCCAGTTACTACTTATCTTATTCCCATTGCCAGGCACCGCATTTGAAGAGTCATCGCTATGGACTTCTCTTCCACCATCACTCCGCTCCTCTGCACCACATCTTCACTAGCTTCACTGGGAACCCCCATCTTCTTGGGGAGCTGCCCAGGGGTACACCAAACAGCTCTTTCCCCATTCTCATTGGCCAGAGGCTTTTACTTGCCCACCTTCTGTTGCGCAGCATAGCATGCAGCATACAGGAATGGAGTTCTCACCTTTTAGTAGGAGAGGGACTGTAGAGTGGGGTGTATGCGCAAGTGGGAATGAGAGTGAATAGTGTCTATATTCGCCTCCCTCTACATAGGAGGGTATTTATGCTCTATGGTCCTACCCTGTCCAAATGCGTAAAAGTGATGAGTATCACTGTCCACAATATCACGTTCATCAGCAAACCCTGGGCCACCCCAGAAATTCCTGTAGTGATGGTAGAGACTGTAGATGTCATAGATGTCACAGTTATTTGGTAGTAGATTGGTAGAGACTTGGTAGAGACTTGGTAGCAAACCTTTAGACATGGTAGAGACTGTAGATGCTGTAGATACCATAGTTATTTGGTAGTAGACTGGTAGAGACTTGGCAGTGTGACTAGAAATTAAGCTAGAAATCTGGTAGACATGGTAGAGACTATATGTGTTGCAGACATCATAGCCACTCAAGATTGGTAGTTGATTGGGACACCTGGTAGCAAACCTGTAGATGTGGTAGATATTGTAGATATAGTAGATGTCAGTAGTAGTTGCAGACTTGTAGCTGTTGTAGTCATGGTAGTGGTGGTAGATGTGGTAGTGGTGGTATATGTGGTAGTGGTCAAGGTAGTGGTGGTAGATATGGTAGCTGTTGTAGTTACAGTAGACTGTGGTAGACTGCAGGTAGAGTTGTAGGCTGCATGTAGACTGTGGCAGTGCTGCAGCAGTGCTATGCAGAACATAAATCTCTCTACCAGCACTACAGAAACTGTGGGCCACTATGGCCTCTACATAGTGCTGCTGCAGACTTCCACAGACTACTGTAGTGGCCCACAGTTTGTTGATGCCTTTGGCAGGTAGCACAAGTTCAGAAAGTTATACAAGTCCAAATAGTCAAATATCTCTTACCAAATCTATTGGTCATAAGTTATCATAGTCAAGTCACACCAAATCACAGTCACACCATCTATGCATAAAAATAATATATTATTTAAAACAAATACATGATATTAGTACTACTGTAGGGAGGTGGAAGTGCCATAGATGGCGTGGATGGGAGGCGCGGATGGGGTCGGGGTCGTGACGGGTCGGCGGGGTGTTGCATGCCGCGTTGGGGTGACGTGGCAGGTCGGCGGTGGCGGGGTCTTGGTGTGGCGGTGATTCGGCGTGTGGCGGGGTGTTGCGCACCGTGTCGGGGTGGCGCGGGGGTCGGTGGTGGCTGGGGCCTTGCGTGCCACGTTGAAGGGGTGTGGCGGGTCGGCAGGGTCTTGGCGTGTGTTGGGTCGGGGTGGCAGTGAGTAGTGTTTGAAAGTCCGGTCCAGTCCGGTTTTTTACCTAATCGTGTAAGACCGGGACCGCAACCGGTCCACAATTTCTCGGCCCAGCACAAAAACTGGACCGGACCGAGTGAGACCGGTCTCTGTCGGTTGAGTTGCGGTCTTTGGACCAGTTAAGACCGGTCCCTTCACCAACCGGTCTACAACCGGTCTATAGCTCTGCCAGTCGTCGGTCTACTACAAGTCGTTGTATTCTTTTCTTCTAAATAGCTACATGTGATTATTACTATAGTACACTACCAAATCTAATACACCCATCGTCGTGCCACAGCGCCGTGTCGGTATCGTGGTATCTCGGCGCCGTGGCGCTGTTGGTAGCGTGGGGCGTTGTGTCGGTGTCGAAGCGCCAAGGTGCCGTGTTGCTGCGGCGCCGCGTCGTCGTGGCATCTCGGTGCGGTGTCGGTGTCGCAGTGCCATATTGCTGCGGTGCTGCGTCGGTGCCAGTGTCGGTGTCGCAGCACCAGCACCATGTTGCTGCGGCGCCGAGTCGGTGTCGTGGAACCTCGGTGCCGCTTCGGTGTCATAGCGTGATGGCACAGTGTTGCTGCGGCGGTATCGTAGCGTCGGTGTCGCAGCACCAGGGCGCCATGTTGTTACGGCGCCGCGTCGGTGTCATAGCATGATGGCGCCGTGTTGCTGCGGCGCTGCGTCGCCGTTGTAGGGTGATGGCATTGTGTCGGTGTCGCAGCACAATGGCGTTGTGTTGCTGCGGCATTGCGTCGGTGTCGTAGCGTGACGGCGCTGTGTCGGTGTCAAAGCACCAGGACGACGTGTCGGTGTCACAGCGCTAGGGTGCCATGTTGCTGCGGCACAGCGTCGGTGTCATAGCGTGACGGCGCTGTATCGCTGTCGTAGCGTCACAGCGCCGTGTTGCTGTCGTAACGTCGTGGCACCACGAGCTTGCACCTGGTGAGGTGGTGAGAACCTATTTAAAAACCTAGAGAGGAAAAAACACTGTAGTTAGTAAAAGGAGAAGGAGACAAATAACTTAGCTTGTTTGAGGGCCAGTACAACGCAGTCGAAGTCGACATGTTGGTTGAGGGTCATGTGTCGGCGCTGTGTCAGCATGTGTCAGCGCTAGTGGTCGTGGCTGATCCGAAGTGGCTGCTGGCATCATTGATGACATAGAAAACGAGCGACGAGAAACGAGATCTAGTGAGATGGGACGATGGGGAGAGAAAGGAAGAGGTCGGAATGAGT
>JAKEYF010000430.1:0-44780 GCA_021527775.1 Lactarius sanguifluus | reverse complement strand
AGTCAACGGTTATCGAGGACGTGGCGGTGGGACCAACAGACTGAGATGTCCGCGGAAGGCCCCCGGTTGTAGCCAGTAAACTGGCCAAGAAATGCGTGCGTCTTTTCCTCGATCAAATGCCGATGTAAGGCTGTTGCACCTGGGCGGAGACTGCGATCCAATAGCCTTCTACCTTCGTGCCAGTATTCTCCCATTCTAGCAAGTGGGAACATCCAATCCACATCCATTCTGGAACATTAGTGGGATCAGCGCCTATGGCGAGGAGGGAAGGACAAGATCAGGCGAACATTTCAGGCCCAAAGACCGGAAACGGTGTTCGATCCGCGTACAACTCTCCACGCTTCTCGAGTAAATCTTTGATGGCTGTCGGTGAACAAAGCACGACGACTACTTGACCCAAAACTTGAAAGCACACAACATCGCCTAATAAACATAAACGTCAGAGAAGCACCAGGAGAGGTCAGTCCCACCGTATTTCTTAGACATATTCGCGTAGGCCAACCAGGAGAGAGCTTTGGGACATCGAGCAAATTGCCGATGACAGGCCAAGATGGAGGTCCTGGAGGATACGGGGAGCCCCTTCGCCTTCTGTGGTCACGAAAGGCGAAGAGGATATAGAGAAATGAAGAGAGGGCGAGGCAGTCGATCGCTGTGACGAGAGAAATCAGCATGTCCGAGCAAGTTTGCGAGAACTCAGAAGCATATTTATGAGCAAACCCATAGACGCTTCAACTGTATGGAAGCTCCCATATCTGGCGAGAGCTCAGCGCTCATAGCACTCATACTGTACCTCGCGAACAGAATACAGCAGTAACAAATGCCGTTGGACACAGTGCCGTTGGACACAAAAGCATTCAGACTTCAGTCACTGCCATAGCTTGTTGTGCCGTAGTCTCCAATCCTTTTTCCTGTTATTTGCCTAGCTCGGGTCGGACGATTAGCAGCGCTGGTTAACGGACCAAACGGACAGAGGTCGTTTCGCGCCGCATCAGTCGCCGCGTGGTGCAATGTCGCTGTTCGGCATATTTCTCGCCATAAAAAACGAGAAATTTCGAGACGGCCCTGGACTGCCCTTTCGGGAAAACAAAGATCTAGACTATTATGCTACGACAAATATCGTTCGAAATAACCATGACGGCAACCAGAAAACAATACAGAAGCGTTGTGGTAAAGGACTAAGCACCATATGGCTCGGGCTGTCAAGACCGTGACTGGGGCAATTCTACCTGTGATTCGTCGGTATGACTGTCGCGAGAATTTCGCGATGCCAAAGCCACCCCCGATCAGCTTTATCATAATGGCTATTCGAACCACAAGTCATTAAGTACAATCACGAAAGCATTCAAGGGCTGTAGTAGCCTCGTTCTCAGCCATTGGTGGAGAGGGTGCAGGGGTTCGGTAGAGATTATGGTCTAATCTAATAAATGGATCAACACCGTGACGACGGTGACGTTCATTTCTTGGAAGGCCCTTTTATTCTCGACATACTGTACCGTGCCAATGGCAACTAAATAAATCAAGGAAAATTGAGTACTTATTGCTTGATTATCTATCGACTGTTGACGAATACTATGTTGGTGGGCAGATAGTCGCAGAGGCGCGTAAAGAGTGACCATGCGGTCTCCGCCAGAATATTTGATACAACAGCCCACAGCCCTCTACAAAGTGAGAAAGGGGTAGAGAATAGATGCCGCAGCATGTGCAAGCACCATGACGTTCAAGCAATGGCACTTGCCCTTATCAAGTCCTCTGCGACCTTGTCTCTTGGCGTAAATACCGCACTCAAACCCCGGCACCCAACTGTGAATGGATTTCATCACACAGCTACAAACGTACCAGGTTCGCGTCATAGGTTTACTCACACGGTTACATCAGGTCAGGACCGACTCGAGGGGAGGCACCGCGACCGGATCTCGTTCCCGTCCTTGTCCTGGCCCTCGTCACGTCGAACACAGACAATACCGATGCCGTCACTACGAAGAGTATCACGTCGACTAAGTGGCGCTGGCGGGGCAATAATCCGCCTGCCTGCACCAAACGCCAGCGAGATCATTGGATCGTCACGGAAGGTACCCATCCTCGTTGAGGAACCGACCGGGATTGAATGCCTCTGGGTCGGGATATTGCTCAGGGTCGTGTAGCACGGCCCTGTCAATCCGTCTCAGAACAATCTGGAGAGCAACTGTGCCATATGATTATATTGTCACTCACCATCCGTTCGCTATGACCACAGCACCTACAGAGCAAAAGACTTTGATTACTTCAACCAACATTGAAGGATGTTTACAAACCTTTTGGGATAAAGTGAGCCCTTATAGAAGTCATCATTAGTTGGCGAGTGGGGGAACACCTCCAATAAGATGTTAGTACACGGCGCTCGGCGCTACGACGAGAGCAAGGAATCCTCACCCAGTGGCGTCACCATGCGCCACCTCATTAACTCTTTGCTCATCGCTTCTATGTACGGAAGACGCGGCCTGTCGTCGTACGTTGGGAGCCTATCTCTTGAGATCACCGAATCAAGTTCTGCCTGTGCTCGCTTCTGTACCTCTGGGTAAAGGATAAGAGCGAGGAAAAGTGAAGTACATAGCAGAACGGTCTGAAAGTCACGCCTCAGCCAAGCAAGCTGTGGGAATAAGGAGAATACGTGCAGTATCTGAACCGGCTGGTGCTCGACGTAAGCGTTACGTGAATTCATAAATGGCGCAGGGAATTACCTTGAACAGAGACCCTAGAATATCTTCAATGCCTTGCACCGCCTGTTGACGTTCCAGGCCGCTCAAAGGTCTGCCTCTTGGAGGTATTCAGTTGCTAGTGATGGTACCAGCCGTGCCGTCACGCTGACAATCCATCAGTAGAGACAGATTGCCGGAATATTACAGAATTAATACCATGGAGTTCCTCACGAAGTCCATAGGTTCGTTCCTCATCCTCCGTGCCAGCTCCCGACATTCACCTGCCAGTGGCTCATACTTGAACCAGGGAACCCACGAAGGAAGGCGCCGGACTGAAAATAGCTCTGAGATACTCAAAGGATAGTAGGAGACGAAGAAACCGCACGAAATGGGAGATGATTTACTAATGCTGCCCCGGGCAAAGTGAACTGTGTCATGATTTCAACAACCCTCTTTGGTGGTACCGATATATCGTCATTCTCTTTCAAGTCATACCCGTAGGTGAGATGCATGACAATCTTTCCTTGAAGGCTACAATGCGAGTCAACAGTTATCGGGTAACGTGGTGATGGGACCAACAGATGGAGGTGTTTGCGAAAGGCCGTCGGGGTGGCAAGTAACTGGCTAAGAAACGCACGTGTCTTTTCCTCAATAAAATGCCGGTCCAAGGCTGTTGCACCAGGGCGGAGGCTGCGATCTAATAACCTTCTACCTTCGCGCCAATATTTTCCCGTTCTAGACAGTGGAAACAACCAATCCACATCCATGCTGGGACATTAGTAGAATCAGCACCTACGGTGAGGGAAGGATAAAGATCAGGCGAACATCTCAGGCTCAAAAACCGGAAATGGTGTTCTATCCGCATACAACTCTCCACGCTTTTCAAATAAATCCTTGATGGCCGTGGGCGAACACAGGACGATAACTACTTGGCCAAAAATTTGGAGGCACACGACATCGCCTAATAAACATAAGCGTTCAGAGGATAAACACTAGGAGAAGTCAGTCCTACCGTATTCCTTAGACATATTCGCGTAGGCTAACCAGGGAGAGAGCTTTGGGACATCAAGCAAATTGCCTATGGCAGGTAAAGGTGGAGGTCCTGGGGGATACGGGAAGCCTCTTCGCTTTCTGTGGTCACGAAAGGCGAAGAGGATATAGAGAAACGTAGAGAGAGCGAGGCAGTCGATCGCCGTGACGAGAGAAATCAGCATGTCCGAACTAGGCCAGCAGCAGACATGAGTGCTATAAGCAGATGCGTATTTATGAATACGCCATGGTGTAAGTTACGTGTAACGTAAGGTTCAGGGTTCTTTCTTCCAGATTCTATGCTTCGCTTAAGAGGTTCCAGCAGTAGGTTCCATACTGTATCAGGGACCTTCTGGCGAGAGTCCTGACGATTACAGTATCACTAAGTCTTGTAGGGTACTGTTATCGATGGAATGTTAGATGCAAGCGCTGTGCCACATGTCCGGAGACACCCCATCTGAGGCCTGAGGCCTGAGCGCTGAGCAGCGTCATCTAGACCCTGAAGAGATCAGGATGCCTTCTAACCAACTAGACTTGGACTGACACACTGTACTGCGGGCGCAAGTGGTTTCACATAGATTTCGCTTCCGGGGCGTACACTGGACGACGCCTAATCACCTAGCTCACTCCTACAGCCCATGTTATTCGTCAAGGGATGCCTACTAATACTTTCAGAAGAGTCCAAGTTATGCGCCGTGTGCTCTAGAGTCCAAGGGAGGATTGTGCGATGACCCAGAGCGCCATAAACCGGCGGCTAAGCCCTTATGACACACCCGTCAGCATGGCCCATACAAGTGAGCTTTTATGAATCAAGCAGAGTGTCAGCGTACCGCCGTTTGGGCGTCTTCTCAGGTCGCAACCGCTCTAGACTGCGTCTCCAGAAGGTGCAGGTGCCCCATCCCGCAGGCTCCGCGTTCCAAATCACGAACCAGCCTGTACTTCCTCGTAGCCGTACACCCATCGACGTTGCAAATCGCTGGCGCTGGCGGCTGTCGAGGCTCCTCCTGCGTCTCCATTTTGACATCCCCGTCCCCATTGCCCTCGACCGCCACCTGGTGCGACGTCGGTAGCAGCGACGCGGGCACAGAGAACGATAATGTCATCCTTTCCTCCCCCGACGGCGCATCGGGGGCGGGTCGTGAGGTCGAAATCCACCTGTAGCACGTCGGGATAACCTCAACGATTGGCACCGCTGCAACCTCACCGCTTTCTTCCTCCTCGGGCTCGCCCTCCGCTGGTGTGCCATTACCGGTTTGAGTGGCAGGGGTGCGATCCTCCGCGGTGGCGAGCGCGTTCCGCCTGTTCCGCGTCCCAGACTTTTCTTGAGGAGACGGTTGATTGTTTCTGACTGTAGACGGCGACGGCGCGTGAGGAACAGAGAGGGGTTCGGCAAGGTCATATATGCGCACCTTCTCGTCTTCTAGCTTTTTCTCGGAGAGGTGCTTGCGCTTACGCGCAGTCTCTTCGCGTCTGAGTGCGATTTCAGCTTCGTTCAGTTGCTTTTTCTTGCGCGAAGTCTCATCTACATCGATGATACGTTGGTGAGGCTGCGCGCTGTTAACAGAAAACGCACCTAATGAAACGTGAGATGACCCGACCACGCTCGCGAGGACAGCTTGACGCGTGGTCAGAGGCCGTTTTGCTCCACCGCGGGGCTGATCGTCGTCGTCTTCGGACTCAACGGCACTGTCAGGGTCTTTGTCTTTGTGAGCGGCGCGGCGCACACGCGCTGGTTTCTGAGTGGGGAGTTTGAGCGTGATTTTGAGGCGCGACGTGCGAGAAGGTGCGGTCTGCGCTGGCGGAGGGGACGCCGACGGTGAAGACAACTCATCCAGGTCCGACTATCGCGACGACAGCGAAAGATGAGCGAATATTTCAGTGAGGTGAGAAGTTAGAGAAAGATACGTTGCGCACCTCCTGCACCGCGTCGCCATCGCCATCGTCGGCGGCTTCCTCGTCCTCTCCCTCCTCAGCATCGTCCGCTTCTTCTTCTTCAGCCTCGTCGCCGTCTTCTCCTTCTTCGCCATCGTCACCTTCCTCCTCTTCCTCCTCACCTCCTCCCTCACCTTCCTCCTCTTCTTCCAACTCGACTTCAGGCTCTTCTTCTGGGTCGGGAGCGATGGAAAGCGCCTCGGACTCGCTCTCCGGGTCCATCGAAACATCGGAATGGATGATATTTCTAGGCATTGCACGAAAATGTGTCGGGGGAACTGCTACTGGCGTTGGTTCAAGGGCGTTGCTCTGTTGTTGACGTCACCACGTCCCGTCTCGGCAGCAACCGACAGAATGAGGTACTTTCAATGTTGTTGGTGCTGCACCATCCATCTACCTCTTCTTTCTACACATCTCTTATGTGACCCACATATCTACCAAATAGCACGCTCATGGGTTCAACGTTCAACGTCCGACCGACCAAGGGCATAACATTCTTCATCCCGAATGTGAGAACTCGCAAGTAGGATCCATGACGGACCACCAACAGTGACCCTTTGGAGAAAGGAGTACGCCCCCTTTAGTATTGCAATATCAGAGTGAGATAGAAGGTGCGCTCATCGAAAATTTGGCGTAACTGTGAAGTCCCCATAACTGTATATATATATAAGGCGCCATTTTCTCTCATGAGGATACGTTCACGGCGTTGGGCTGGGAAAACCTGCTCACCTTCCTGCTTTTCAGAGAAGAATGGACGCGGATTACTGTAAAATTCACCAAGCGGAAAGACGTTACCTTTCGCGTTGTAGGCTGTACGCTACCTTATCGCCCACGCGTGCTGGCAGAGCACCCTTCGTTCCAACGCGGCCTATCCTGAACATCTTTATTCATATCCATCGTTCTTGGCGAATCAAGGGAGATAGAGTTGAATACCCAAATTGGCATAGTGAGTACCGAATCTATGGGACATTAGTGGTCATTCGGATCTCATCTGTCCAAGAAACTCGGCCATTCGGGTGGACTAGGACCCCCACAAAGTTGAGGAAAACCCGTGACCGGTATCCCTGCGTGAGTACGGAAAGTGTACCTGGATGCTGTACTATAGTTCTCAATACGCATAACCTACGGTGTACTAGTGCCCGGATCGGCACTTGGTCTCACCATAACTGTAACAGCGCTGGCTTGCAAGGCAGAAGGCAGTGTAGTCGGAAACTCATCGAGATATTTACAGTAGTAGCTGGATTCTGGAATACAAGCGGAATGCCCAAAAATGTAGTACATTACTGTAATAAGGGCACGCTGAGCTCATCGTGAGTCCTGGGAACTTCTTTGGACTCCTGGGGCCGACAATGTGAGTGTAGATCGTCACAGGGCAGATGGTGGCTGGAACAGATGTGGCGCATGCTACACGACGTCCAGCGCGGTTGCCATTGACAGTAAGCACCAGAGTTACTATAAAAAGCACGAGACTCCACTGTAAGTTGCCACTTGATTTACGTGCAGAGCACTGAGCTTTGACAGTGCCAGAACTGGCGTTCTCGGTCCTCCCTTCCTCGCTATGAGACCGATCTACGTTCGGACCTCGGGTGTCCTCCGTGCAGATAATGCAGTCTGTTCTGTCCATTCAACATACTCGTTCTAGCCTCATGTATGGTGTTCAGTTCGTGGGTTTAGACTCTTACTAGCCCGTTTGTTCTGAATGACGTCGGATCGCACGCTGCACAGACGATCATGATCACACTATCACTGGCAACCCATCGTACGTTATTACCCTACTGTATCAGGTTTCATGACCACGAGGCCCACAGGTGTGAATCCCACATCACAAAGACAATCAAACACCGCGGTCACCTCGGCCTCGATCACGGTGGCACAACATGGACTGGGTGCGTATCTCTGGGCGGTGTACAATTGGCACCTAACAACGTATGGCACCAAATTCTTATGGGAAGTCATCCAACTGTAAATACAGCCGGAATTGACCTCTTCGCGCTGGGGTGTTCCTTTTTATTTGCAGCGCTTTCGGTTTGTTCTGGGGCCTCCCCAGCTCGGGGCCCGGGGCAGAAGCGAGCTTGGAAGCGAGGTATCGTCGCGGGCAATGAGTCCAAGCCAACGGGGGCGATAATATATCTATCAACAAACAAATTACGAAAACAGACGGAGTACCGATTACCGTTATCATCTCTGAGGCGCAAACAATACTGTAGCCACTGGCAAGTTACTTTGATGTACTAGCATTAATCTAATTGAACCTTGAATTGAACACAAGGGGTGCACGTTGCGACCGTGTGGCACTCTTCACAGCTTCACACTCGACATTCCACCAGCTTCACTGGTCGCGTAGAAGCCGATCGTGTTGTGCGCTACGGCGGGAGCTTCCCAGAACACAGGGAAGCAGAATCGAACCGAATCGAAAATCCGTTCGGCCACCACCAGCCAAGCCATTGACAGTTGCAGAGCACGATAACCCTTGCGCAGGGCAGGACAGCCACAGTCATGGGGGCTTGCGGCGTAGTAGATTTTACTCGGAGCAGATCCGGGGCGCTAACGATATCGGGTGGGGGGCTAAGTGCAGACCGTGAGCGCAGGTCGCCTGTCCTGTCCTGTCAAAATGGGGTACCTCAAAAAGGCGCTGCAACCACATTGGCCGCTTACAGTAAGCGCTCGCGAGGGGAGCATGCTAATTCGCTGGACGTGTTGATGGTTCTGCCTTGTTCCGTGATGAATTACGGCACAACCACAAAAAACCAGTTGGGTATCACTGGCATGATAGAATGAAAGGACGTTCCCTGTCGTTGGCACTCGCACCCCCCATCGTAACTCGGATATGTTTCGTTGCCAGCACTTTAGATTAGATCTACTTTTTTTCAAAACTTTTTTTCTTGGGGATATCAGGCAATCATTTTTGCTTCTCTAGTACTGTAAAATACACACGCGTCCAGCTGGCACGCTTATCTGATTGCCTCCGTGCTTCGCCAGGTACAGCGCCGTGCGCCAGGTCAAATAATCAAATAACCTCACGAAGGAAAGGCACGAGGACGCGAAGATTAAACGGGATGTATTCTAGAGAGCGGGAGAGACTGCAATGAGAATTCTTATTCCACTCACCCGACCCTAGGTCATGTAGACTCGGACCCGATGAGTGGTCACGGAGTGGTGATCACTCTCAAGTTGGCGGACACGTTGGACAGGGACGTGATATGAATGATGCATGATGCAGTGATGTGCCCGCGCGGGGAGTCGGAGATACTAGTGTGATGCCGCTTCTTTCTCCATGTAGACTCAGAATGCCCCATACCGTTACTGCGCCATCAAACAAGCAGCGAACGCAGCGTACAGCAGGATAGAGAGGGAAGAGAAATCCATGAATCGGACTATATAATACAGGTGGGCTGTGTCCAAGTCCAGGGGCTTTTTGAGTCTATGACACGACCAGCGAGACGACTTGTCACTAAAATGCAGTGGTGGGAGATGGGGGAGCGGGATCTATCCGCCCCGTAGACTAAGAGTACTACATGTATGGTGGGTGGCCAGCTTACAGTTGAGCGAGCGTCCCAGGCAGGGCACCGCAGGGCCCAAAGCGAGCCCAAGTTGGCAAGAGCGGTAAAGAAAAAGGAGCGTATTAGTTGGTCTTTCCACGACCCTCTTTATGAATGATGCGATGGTATGAAAGTTAGTGAGTGGTATGATATAATGATATGGATCAAAAACGGAACTCGCAGATGCTCGCTCGGGATCACCGCCGCCATGGTCGCCCCCGAAAATCTGGAAAAAAAAGTACAGATAATACATATCGGTCGGTCGGTCAGTCAGTCAAAACGCTCCTGATGTGGCACGCGGAGCCGCACGGGGCTCGGACGCACCGATCGGTGCACGGAAGCTAGGTCTCCTTGGCCCCGGTGAGAGCTTCATAGTAGCCGGGTTGTGGAACCGGTCGACGTTATCGGACATCGGTTTGGGCGACGACGCGCGCGCCTCATAGTTGGGAGTTGGCGCGCGGCGGTTCGGGACGAGGGGTATGGGCTCCGAGGACTGCCGCTGAGGCGGCTGTAGTTGCGAGTGTGGCGGCTGCGGCTGCGGCTGCGAATACTGCGACTGCGTCGTCGGTAGGGACTTCGCTTTCGAGGGGAGTAGGGGTAAGGGGGTCTGCGAGAGGGAGGACGGGGAAATGCCCTTGCTGTCGAACTGTACGTCTTCGTAGTCGTACGTGCCGAAGAGCTCCTGCTCCTGCGAGACGAAGGTGAGCTGGTGGCGCGAGTTGAAGAAGCCGCGGCTTCGGGTCCCTGTTTCGTGTGCGACTATCTCGTTTTCGATGGAACGGGGGAAGAATATCTGTGCGATGTATTAGGGTCAGTCTCGATGAGAGATATGGGGGACGCACCACAAGCGTGATACCAGATGAGATGACAACGCCGAACCCGCCGGTTATCGCAAGGAACTCTGTTTTTCACAATAAATATTGGAACTAGGCTTTCCTGTGCAAATCGTAGGACACGTACCAGTTCCGAACCTGTCACAAGAATGAGTCAGCATGTGTCAAAGAACCACCATCGGTATTACATACATCGTATCGTTTATGTGCTGGTGGGGCCGAACGCCATCGACGGCCAAGATAAAGAGAGGTACCGCGAAGAGAAGGCGGAAAACGACGCGTATTGTCTGGGGTGGGAATGTGATTAGAAGACGAGGCGGAAAAAGACGATACGCACATTGAGCTCGTGGAACTTGGTCAGCCGAATAATAGTATTCGTATCAACTCCTTCCTTTCTCTGAGGAACAATTAGCTATATGAAGATCGGGTTGCAATGCAGACTGACCAGTCCACCTAAGAAGGGCCGGAAGAGATGTCTGGAGACACAGTGAACACAGTAATTTGGCTCAAGGGGAGGAACACTCACAGGACAGGAAGGAACCACAACGTAAGCGAGAGGCTTCCCAGGCTACCAGCAAGAAACGTATACGCTTCGCACTTCGTTGACGGAATCAGTACGGGGCCTTCCAAAATTTGCACAGGGAATGACGCCGCACCTTGAGAGGATCATGTCGCGTCAAGATAGTCACCAGTGGCATGTAAATGATGGCAATGACTGAGCCCACGATCCACGTCTTGAAGTACAGACTCCGGAACCAATCCTTCTGCATTGGCCCTGCGTTGACAACGAAGAGCCAAAAGCAGAGTTCTGCGCAGTAGGGTTTACTTTGGTTCATTCTCGGGGAGTCACGGACTAAATTGACGCCTTACCTTCAAGATGGGTAACCCTGAGAACGGATGAGGCAGTCATTAGATATTCTGCAAAGGGGACTCACATTTCAAGTCCCCAAGCCCACGAAAGGCACAAATATAAGGGCAAGATGGCGTTTTTGTGAGCGGGTGTCCACAGTTGGTGGGGAGTAGGAACGACTAGTACGAGTGAGCGGGCGAAGAAAGAGGAAGGGCGGGATAGACGTACTCCCGTATAATGGGAGGACGATATATCCCTCCTTGTACTTGATGATACAGAAACCCACGGAGTACGCGATAATCATTGGTACGCTCAGCAGGTACGAGTACTATAAAAGCCAATCAGACGAAAAGGGATACACGTCGTTGGAATGCGACGAACGGTCATCACACGCTTGAAGGCCCCTTGCGAGCCCTGGCTCCAGCTGATAGGAGGGGAACGAGCTCGAGGTGGTATATCAATGCGAAGGGTGGGTACTCACCGCAAGCACTTGAAGCGGTCAAAACACCATAGGTGATAGATCAGAAAAATGCCGAGCTATCGGATCGTCGTCAAACGTGCTTTCCGCAATAGTACCAGAGCACTCACCAAAGACGAGAGCATAGACCAGACGAGAAGGGTAGGGGGCGTAGAATGAGACATAGCTCTGCAACGCCGCGGGCAGGGCCACACCAAGGTTATACTATCAGGTCCGGGGGCTTGAAAGGGGGAGAAATTGACAGGAGGGACAGATCCATTTTTATGTAGAGCTAAAATTACAGTTTTTGTTCAGGACTCAGGACCATCACGCTGGAGCACATGGTACATTCAGACTGGATACGGTTCTGAGTGTGCGCCAAAAGGTGAGCGTGAGAGGGAAACGGAGGGCCAGATCAGCCGGAATGGAAGAGAGCAGATACGATCGTTTTGATGGATCATGGATCAGAGAACATGCATGAACGCTTATCCAGTTCGCTTGCTTGTTAGCTTCCTAGCAACGAATAATATAAATCTGATGGACTGTACTTGCCAACCGGTTCATTCCTCTTTCCGAACCGGACACCCCGACCCGGGATCCCGAGCATCCGCCAAAATGAAACTTCCCGTCCTCCGTTCGCAACCGCAACACGACAGCAGTTATTGAAGACCTCAAAAACAAGCTAACTAACACGACTATGGACGACCACTCCAACAACTCGATCACGCCGTCACCTGAGGACACAGATGACTTTATCCTCTCTTGTCGTTACGGAGACATCGACGACCTCAAGTCATTCGTCGAGCGTTTCGGCACAGACTCCGTTGGTAATGCGCGTGACGAGAACGGAAACACTGTCCTACACATGGCTTCTGCCAACGGCCACACCGGTGAGTCTTGTGTTCGTCCAAAACGTCCCGCGATTGAAATCGATCACCCGCTGATGCCCGGCTCGAAAGAGCGTTCGCAGAGCTGCTCGACGTCCTCCTGCCCATCGTGCCGTCCACCCTTCTATCCGCGCAGAACCATGCAGGCTCCACAGCGCTGCACTGGGCTGCGCTTAACGCGCAGCTCGGCACTGCCCGCGCCCTCGTCGGCTTCCCCGCTGGCCCAGGCGCAGACCTGATCGACATTAAGAATTCCGCGGGCCGCTCGCCCCTCGGTGAGGCGGAGGCGGCTGGTTGGGACGAAGGTGCTAAGTGGATGGTCGAGGTGATGCGTCTGGATGACGCGGGCGCCGCGCTGGGTGAGGAAGAAGAAGAAGCAGAGGCTCAGAAGGAGGTCCGGGACGCCGACGGTCGGGTCGCACACGCGTCCCTGCCCGCAGCTTTTGACATGTCCAATGGTGGGGGAGAACCAGCTTCGTCATGACAACTCTCGTAAGTCTTCTTATTCCGAAGTAACGGCTGCTTACTATCTCTATCGTCTCCACTCCAGTGTCCAGGTCTCATAGGACTACGCGCGTAGAATACTCAAACGCAAAATCATTAGAGGTGGAAGTCGGAAGAAAAAGTCTACCTTGTTGTAACTCTTCGTACCGAATAGTAAGCTCCCTTGCAGTTCTCTCCCGCGCAGCCCGATCGGTTCCCTCGGATGGTGGTGCGTCTCTAATTCATTCAGAGTCAGTCCGCATCGGACTCAACTCGATGTCCAAGAAGCCCTCGCGACTGGTAGTCGTTACGCTGAAGGTAGTTCTAGCTCTAGGTGAAGGATGTCCCGCGAGTCGACGCAGGCACCTCTGCGCGTTCGGTCTGAGTTTGGTGTTTGATGCGCGGTCCTCAGGCGCTCGCTCTATGAACAAGCATTTCACTGATCGACGCGGACGCGCCCGACGAGTGGCGTGAGTCCGACTCGGAGTCCCCTGAACTGCATATACCCTCTCGTCTGCTCTCGTAAAGTTACATGTGGAACCGGAGAGCGCCGCAGCGGCTGCACAAATTGTGGCTCGAGTTATCTAGTCCGAGGCCTTCGTGTGCGGTATCACTGAGTACACGACCAAACGAAAACGAACTGAAGTGAGGTCCCGACTTGCTGAACTGCCACATCGAATCTAGTCTACCGTTCTTCAAAATCACGACTGAAGCGCCGACGCGCTGATGGCTTGTGCGCGCACTTCCACTCAAGTATGGCTAGATCAGCCCCAGATCACCCAGCTGACTCTCTATACCCTTTTCATTGATCAGCGCAAATAAAATGAAGCACAGCTGTGCACCATCGGAGGCTATCGGAACATCTACCCTTCAAGCAAGACGCTGAGACCATATTTATAACCAGCAGCATAGCATTGATGTCAGACGCGATTGCTAGATCACAGTACTGTCAATGATAGAGCGCTGCCTACTATGTAAGTGGAGGGACTGGTCTGCACTTGCGAAGCTGACACCTATGGTTGACTATGCGATATGGTGGGCCGAAAGCAGCCTTGAAGTATAGAAGCAAGATGGGTAGCGCGCCCTTGGGAGACCCATGTTTCAAGCAGGAAAGTGTCACCCAGACGTTCTACTTGACTCGGAAATATTCCGCCCACCAAAATATGCATCGTATTTTGGGCTGAAGGCGCACTCTCAGTTATTGGTGTCGGTGGCTGGGACTTAAGAGTAGAGAGGGCATCCGATTCTAACGTATCATCGGAGATTTTTGGCCGTACAAAGGATGGAGGGAAGGTGGTCGTACTGGGAATAGTCTGCAGTCCGCACCCACTCATCATCCGAGTCCGAGTCCAACTCGATCGAGCCGTCTCTTCTGAGAAGATCTTCCATGCCCGACATTCACTCGTGGGGACAGTAAAATGACCATTCATAGTCACCATAATTCCACGAAACGCACTTCGGATATCTACCTAACCGAGGGACAGTTGCGGAGTTCTTGCGATCTTCACATTCAATGTACGAGGTCGTGTTCATCATAATCAGCTCCACGTCAAATGAAATGAAGTACGCATCGGAGGAGTACTGTACCCTGACCACGGTGATTAATACTTACTGTAAGAAAATTTCACCATCCATAATTAGAAATATATTAAGTTATAGTTAAAATTTATGTCCATTCAAGAATTGACACTGTAAAATAAAACAATATTAGTCATCACATTTTGACCGGTGGCACGCCGGTGTTGGCCCACCTCCGTTGTGTTCACAAGGTACTTCGGGGCTCTATCGTATCGAGGCATGGACGCCCCTTGTTTTCCTATGATATTTGACGTGTAATGCTCAGTCCTAGCTGCGATGTCCGGCCATGATGACGTCTTTGCTACACACCTGCCGGCGCTACGTCTGTCGCGGGCACTGGCTCAGGAATTCCCAAACACTAGAGCAGTGTGCCTGAACAACAGCTGGAATTCCATGCTGGCGAACGAGGTCCGTCTTTGTCTTCCTTTCCCGTCTCGCTCGCACCTGATCACCATCATGTCGCACCTGTTGTAGCTCGCCGAGGCGGAAACGCTGTTATCCGATGTCTTGCGTGGGGTCAGCATTCTGAGAAGTCATCTGCGACCTTTCAACCGTCTTCCGCCGGAGCTCCTCGCCCACATCTTCGCATTCCTTGGAGGTGGTGCCTACGTCGTCCCAGCTTCGCACGTGTGCCAGCGATGGAGGGATGTCGCGCTAGGCACGCCGGAGCTCTGGACCACCATCCGTCAAGACGACCATTTCTGCGCCGTCCAGTGTTTCATGGAGCGGTCGCGGCGCATGAAGCTCGACGTCTCCTTCCCGGTCTACATGCACCAGGAGGGCATCAAGGGGTTCCAGGCCGCCTTCGCCCACCACGCCTCGCGCATCCGGCGCCTGCACGTGGACGTCAACGGCGACCGCGTTTACGATTTCTATCGCTCCCTCGCCGCGTGCGACCTCGTGATGCCGGCGCTCGAGCATTTCTCGATCATGATGATCGAGTATGGGTTCCCCGACGACAGCCGCGTCGACGGTCCTCTGAGTTTCTTCGACGAGTCAGAATTCCTTACCGAACTGACCTTCAAAAGGGCGCTCCCGCTCCAGACCCACCTCTCGCCCTCCATCCGATCGCTGACTCTGGCGGACAGGGTCGTCGACCTGGACGAGCTTCTCCACTGCCTCGCCGCCGCGCCAAACCTGGAGTACCTCGCGCTCTTGGATTCGGTACCGCACACGTTCGACCCGAGCCGAAGACCCGTCGTCACGCTGGACAGGCTCAAGGAGTTCCATTGGTTCCAGGGCCGCGTCTTCGACAACGTGATCGGGACCGTCAAGCTCTTCGAGCACCTCGTCCTCCCGCGCCTCGACAGCCCCGAGTTCGTGCTCCTGCTGGACCCCACAAAATACGCCGTCGTGGACCTGTACATGCCCTGCCACCGCTCAACCACGCTCTTCCACACGATCACGGAGCTATGTCTCGAGGCGACGCACTACTCGCCCGACAAGCCCGCGCGCAACAACATCGTTTTCCACGGCCTCCACAACCGCGAGACGCTTTTCAGCGTGCGCGTGCACCGCGCCTCGATCGAATCAGTCTGCGGCGGCGCGCCCACTAGCATCGACGGCAGTTGCATCGACGACGGCGGCTGGGGCTGGGACGACGGCACGGGTGACGGGCTACTCCTCGCGTCCTCCGTCCGCGTCGACCTTTCCCACCTCACGCACCTAACGCTCACCAGCGTGCACCCCTACCACTGGAACCGTTTCTTCCGCGCCTCCTGGGGCGGCTTCTTCCACCGCATGCCCGCCGTCCGCGTCCTCCGCCTGTACGTCCTCCGCCCCGTCGACATCATCACCGCGCTCGCGAGCGCAGACGACACCTCCGCACCGCACCTCCCCGCGCTCCGCGTATTGTATCTCTTCCGCTGCGGGGGCAGCGGCAACGACGGCGTGAATGGCGAGAAAGTCCTCCTGCGCTTCCTCAAGCGCCGCGCGGACCTCGGCATCCCCATCGAGAGCATCGTCTGCTCTGCACCACCTGACGACGCCGACGGCGGGAACGGGGACAGGGGACCCGATGCCGACACCGATGCGCTCCTCACCCCCGGCGTGCTCTCCCTCGTCGACTCTGTCGAGTTTGGCCACCCCGGCAAATGGGCGGACCCGCCTGCATTCCCGCGACGCATGGGCGCGCTGCTCGAGGAGCACCTCAACTGATCGCGCTCGAACCAGCTACCGTTTGCAAACAAAAAAACTGTGATGCTTTCCCTGGACGGGGAGTGAATGAGCGTTCCAATTCTATTTTCCAATTTACTGCATCCGCATCATTATACCGTATGACCACTGCCTCAAAAATTTACACTCTAGTGTATAGATATGATGTCATGAAAAACCAGTACCAATTACAACTCCAGCAATACAAAAAAATAAGGAATTTAAATAGGTGTCGCTGGATGCGTCTTATATCTCAGGAAATTATTGTATTATGAAATCTTACGATTTGCTCACACCACACACACTTGATGACTGAAAAACAGCCTGAGAAACGTATATGAGTCAATGTGAACGCACAATGTGACAATAGAAATGAGGAGGGCCCAAAGGGCCTCCAAATTTCTAGCAGGAGATGGTGGTGGTACGAGTGGAAGAAGGGATGATCAAATCCTGCATTCATTTCTGACTACTGATGACAGAATACAAAGTAGGTTGCGACTTCGCTGTCTTGGCAGTGTTGAATTTAGTGAGGTTTCGTTTCAGTTCGTTCGTGTCGTTCCATGCATTGGAGTTGCAAACGTCCTGCACTATAAAGTTTTCGGTATTATCCTTGGTATTATCCCCCGGATCTTCGGATCGGCCTCTCTCGGTCGTACCAGTCTCCGCGGATTCGTCGTCCTGTAGAAGCAGAGCATAAAATTTATCTACTGTACGGTTCTAGTAGCTGCTATTTAAACCTTCCTCCTTTCATAGCGTAGACCTCAGTTTCTGCATCGTTAGTGCACGCAGACACTGAGGTAAGATATTCATGCTCGTATGGTATTCACTCGTACTTATTCGTCCTAGTGACTACGTCTATTGAACAGACTTCGTCCGCCCGCACGTTATATTATCTTTTATCTAACTTATTATTATTCATGAGCGACCATACCTCTAAGATGTCTAGCCTGCCACATCGATTCAAGACTATTCGGTGCGTATTTCCTAGATGAACGCGCTCCAAGAATATCGGCTTCTCTTGGCAATGACAACCTTATGGGGCGTCCCTCCTGTTTCCGTGCAGCAACGAGTGGCTCGAAGGCATCAAGGATAGAGTCCTTGATAGGGAGATATTTCAAAGGCACCTCGACTTGTTCCAGAGCGGGAAATAGATCTAGGGCGGGCTCCTGGTCGCCTAGCTGGAAGGAACGCGCAAGGTTGAGCGCCACCCGGGATGACACCTGAACCGTCTTCACTCGCCGGATATGATTGAAAAATCCACGCCATTGGACGTGGTCCATTTGTTGGGGGAACCGTGACGCCTCCCAGTCTACGACGAGTTCCTCTACTGTGGACAATGGCCCAGAGAGCATGCTGCCAATCTCCTCCAACGAGACAGGCTGAGGAATGATTATTCTGAAAGGTCGAGCATGGCCGGATTTGGGACACGTCTCGGCAAAAAAACTAAACGTCCGATCTAAGAAAAATAAGCGAACTGCAATAAATTGACATCTTGCGTCGCGAATGAACTTGCAGAGACGTGGAACAAAGGAGATATGGCCCGGTGGCACTGTGATTTCAACGTCGAGATGTTGTATAGATGGGGGAGCCAAACTATCCACGAGCACCTGCAGGTATGAGTCATGTCCCACAAGGACGAGGTCCGTGAGCTTCGATAGTGCTCCTGCGCAAGCAGGAGGTGGTGGGGGGTCCGGGAATGTGTTCAAGTTGGGGGCCAGCCCATTAATCGCCTTCAACTCGAGGCGACGTAGGCAAGACATGCACTGCAAATTCGCAATGAGCGAAGCTTCTGGCAGCCCGCCGTACGCAATCCTGAGAGTCAAAGAGAGTTCGACGAGGCCCGTTGCGGATGATAATAGCGGGGATAAGCATATCGGCATAACTCCCCGCAACGTGAGCCGTCGCAGAGATGGGGCGGACCCCGAAAGAAACATGGTGGGTAGAATCGGTTTAGGATGACTGTAAGGGAAACAAATTTCGAGCCTTTCCAGCTTGGGAAAAGGGTGTCTCAGCGCCTTGAGGAGTCTGGCGAAACATGGTCTCTGGACAACAATCCCACGCACACGAATACGGTACTTGATAGCGGCAAGTGCAAGACGTTCTTCCTTGTCCGTCCACGGACCAGTGCGATAGTCGATCCAAATCGGAAAGGGGGGGAGGCTTTTCAACACGGGATCCGTCGGAGACCTGCGTGGAGTAAACAGCAGGTGCACCTGTAAACGGGAGGACGACAAAAGCACAATATGTCGCCAATTTATGCACACATGTGCGAGCTTGAACCACCCATCTCTACTGTTCCAGAGCTTTTCATAATCGGGCTGGTATTCATGGAGTTGTCGGTAAGCATCGAATATCTCTAAGAGGACATCCCCTGGGAGTTTATCGCTATTGGTTGTCACCCTTGGTGCGGATTAGATTATAAAAACCACTGGTGCGCGTCCCCGGAGCAGACACCGAAGAACAGTACATACCGGTTTCTGAGGAGGGCTCTAGCGGAAGAACGAGTGAGCATCGTAAGTCGTAGGGATTGACTCGGATCGATGGCCCACCGAGTCAGAAGTCAGATATTCAGACGATCAAAGGCACTCGAAGCCACCTGACAGTGACTATCATGGCAAAGAATTCACACGGCTACGGTACTGCCAGTGATGATCGATGACTCCATTCATCTTCGGATACCATTATGCACACCTATACAGTACGCGAAGTATCACATTTATTTATAGTCCAGTCGTATCATTCGTTACAAAACGAGAGAAATATTCAAGTTGTGATATACTTTACGTGTGTGTGGTAGCGCCTGACGGCGGCGTCTGTTGCCTCTGGCGCTGGGGCACTGGCGACTCTGTCGACTTTGGCCACCCCGGCAAATGGGCGGACCCGCCTGCATTCCCGCGATGCATGGGCGCGCTGCTCGAAGAGCACCTCAACTGATCGCGCTCGAACCCTTGCTCGAACCAGCTACTCAAACAGCTACTGTTTGCAAACAAAAAAACTGTGATGCTTTCCCGGGTGAGTGATTCCAACTCTATTTTCCAATTTTATGACAGACATTGTTCTGGGATTGGCTGTATATTATACCGTGTGATCACTGCCTCAAAAATTTACACTCTAGTGTGTCATGTAAAAACCATAGCAATTACGACTACAACAATACAAAAAATATAAGGAATTTTAAATAGGTGTCGCTGGATGTGTCTTATATCTCAGGAAATTTGTTTCGTTTCAGTTCATTCATGTCGTTCCATGCATTTTGAGTTCAAGTTTGTGTTGGGATTCAGCGCAGAACGGACACAGTCCAGCAAACCGAGGCTAGACTGACATATTATATAATCGTAATATTACCATAGCTCAACGATTATCTATCTAAGGATAATATCTCGGGAAGAGGCCCGGGAGCATACGCTCTAAAAATTGTCGGAAAATTTGGGAACAGGTTTATAATCCATACTATCGTTCCCACACCTCTGCAAATGTACCCATGACTGCAAATTCTGAAAGATCTTAGTAGATCAGTACTTTTCTGGCACCCTTTCTTCCCAAAATAAATACACTATGTTCTCTAGCATGTAAATATGTAATATCACACAATATAACAAGGATCAGAGCAAAACTATGGGCATGAAAAATCAACAAAGGCGATGGTATGGTCTGGAAAGTGTGTCCAGACCAAGGTCCAGACCCCCAGATCCCAGCGATCCCGAAATTACTACTGGAAGTTGCCTCACAGTTATGTTATGATATGTTACCACAGAGACTCTGCAAATTTTGGAGTCAATAAACAGCGGTGATCGAGTTGGAGATGACAATCTCACCAAGGACCATGGAGAGGTGACAAAACGTGACCCAATTTGGCAAACTCCTTTCGGACAGCAAAATGACTGACACATGTTGCCACATTTTGCCACATTTGCTGAAACACCACCTGTTCATCCGCCTGCCAAACCTGACTGCACTCCTTGCCACTGCCGTGACAGTGCGTGACCAAAATTTGCAGAGGTGGTTCCCAAAGCTTCATGTTGAACGCATTCAAAAACAAATGAATAAAAATCTGATTTGGGTGGAGGATACATGTATCTACTATGATGTACAAAATAAAGTAGCTACAATATGTTGTTGAGCCTACAAAAAAAGATTACCGCTTTTTTGCAGAGGTGTGGGAACGATAGTATCAGCAAGCGTGGACATTATCAACCATTATAATTTTTGGGTTGCCATTATAAATGGACCATTATAGGGGTTTACGGTTCGATTACGGTTATATTTGATTATGTAACATTTTATTATAATATTATAAGGACCTTATAATGCTATCATAAGACGAACCGATTATAAGGTACTACGGAATTTTGCGACACTCCTCTGGACTCCTACACTCACACATCGTTCACCTACCCCGGCTGCCCGCCTCTGTAAATCTCTATAGTTTGAGTTGAAACGTTCTTCGAAGTTTTCGGTGTTATCCCCTCGGATCTTCGGATCGGCCTCCCGGGATCACCCTGGTCGTACCAGTCTCCGCGGATTCGTTATACCGTCGCCCTGCGGAAGCAGAGCATAAAATTTAGGTTCTAGTAACTATAGCTATTTTAACCTTCCTCTCATAGTGTAGACCTCAGTTTCTGGATCATTAGTGCGCGCAGACACTGAGGTAAGATATTCATACTTCGTATCGTAGTAATCGTACATATTCGCCCTAGTGGCTACGTCTATTGTACAGATGTCACCCGCCCGCACGTTATACTCTCTTTTATCTAACTTGCTATTACAACACGACCGTATCTGCAAGATGTCTAAGCTGCCACATAAATTCAAGACAAGATGAACGCGCTCCAAGAGTGCCAATACGGACTCCACTTGGCAATGATAACCTTATGGGGCGTCCCACCTGTTTCCGTGCAGCAACGAATGACTCGAAGGCATCAAAGATAGAGTCCTTGATAAGGTCCTCTGATACGGTTGGTGGAAAATATGTCAAAGGCACCTCGATTTGTTCCAGGGCGGGAAAGAGATCTAGGGCGGGCTCCTGGTCGCCCAGCTGGAAGGAACGCGCAACGTTGAGTGCCAAATGGTGTGACACCTGAACCGTCTTCACTCGCCGCATATGATTGAAAAATCCACGCCATTGGACGCGGTCCATTTGTTGGGTGGACCGTGACGGCCGCCAGTCCACGACGAGTTCCTCTACCGTGGACAATGGCCCAGAGAGCATGCTGCCAATCTCCTCCAACGAGACAGGCTGAGGAATAACTATTCTGAAAGGTCGAGCATGGCCGGATTTGGGACACGTCTCGGCCAAAAAACTAAACGTCCGATCTAAGAAAAATAAGCGAACTGCAATAAATTGACATCTTGCGTCGCGGATGAGCTTGCAGAGACGTGGAACAACGGAGATATGGCCCGGTGGCGCTGTGATTTCAACGTCGAGATGTTGTATAGATGGGGGAGCCAAACTATCCACGAGCACCTGCAAGTATGAGTCATGTCCCACAAGGACGAGGTCCGTGAGTTTCGATAGTGCTCCTGCGCAAGCAGGAGGTGGTGGGGGGTCTGGGACTGTGTTCAAGTTGGGGGCCACCCCATTAATCGCCTTCAACTCGAGGCGACGTAGGCAAGACATGCGTTGCAAATTCGCAATGAGCGAGGCTTCTGGCACTGCGTCGTACGCATTCCTGAGAGTCAAAGAGAGTTCGACGAGGCCCGTTGCGGATGATAATAGCGGGGATAAGCATTCCAGCACAACTCCCCGCAACGTGAGCCGTCGCAGAGATGGAGCGGACCCCGAAAGAAACGTGGTGGGTAGAATCGGTTCAAGACGGCGAAAGAGAGAAATTTCGAGCCTTTCCAGATTGGGAAGAGGGTGCCCTAGCGCCTTGAGGAGTTTGGTGAAACATGGATTTTGAACAACAATTCCACGCATACGACTACGGTACTTGATAGCGGCAAGTGCGAGACATTCCTTTTCTATCCACGGACCAGTGCGATAGTCGACCAAAATCGGAAAGGGGGGGAGTCTTCTCAACACGGGATCCGTCGGAGACCTGTGTGGAGTAAACAGCAGGTGCACCTGTAAACGGGAGGGCGACAAAAGCACAGTATGTCGCCAATTTCTGCACACATGTGCGAGCTTGAACCACCCATCTTTACTGTTCCAGAGCTTTTCATAATCGGGCTGGTATTCATGGAGTTGTCGGTAAGCATCGAATATCTCCAAGAGGACATCCCCTGGGAGTTTATCATTATTGGTTGTCACCCTAGGTGCGCATTAGATTATAAAAACCACTGCTGCGCGTCCCGAGAGCAGACACCGAAGAACAGAACATACCGGTTGAGGAGGGCTCTGGCGGAAGAACGAGTGAGCATCGTAAGTCGTAGGGATTAAGTCGTAGGGATTGACTCGGATGCATTTATGGCCCATCGAGCAAGCCATCGAGTCAGATATTCTCAAAGCTACTCTATGGCCCATCGAGCAAGCCACGAGTCAGATATTCTCAAAGCCACCTGAATTCAGAATTCCCACGGCTACAGCACCGCCGTGGCGTGTGTGTGAGTGTGAGTGTGTGAGTGTGACTCGGACAGATGACTCGGACAGAAATGACCCCATGACTATTAAGCGAAATATTGAGCTATAATTCATCTTTGAATATGCACACCTATACTATCACATTTATCTATAGTCCAGTCGTATCATTCGTTACAAAACGAGAGAAACATTCAAGTTGTGATATACTTTACGTCTGTGTGGTAGCGCCTGACGGCAGCGTCTGTTGCCTCTGGCGCTGGGGCACTGGCAGTTGGGACGCCGTCATAGAACGACCCTTCCAACCTGTCCCAGCAGGGAGGACGATCTGCCCATTGCGGTCAACCGTCGCAGCCACAGCGATGGCGACGTTCTCCACGCCAAGCGCGCTCGCCGTCCGCATGCGCCGACGTTTTGCCGAGCCCTCCGGCGTCTGTGTCTTTACTTGCCGCTTATTGCTAGCGCTCTTTCCGAGATGCGGGGCGGAGCGGCGGGTACGCGGGCGGCGGTGGGGTGCAGGCGTCGGAGACTCGCTTGGAGAAAGCACGGCCGACTTGACCGCGCATTGGGTGTTGGGCTCTCCGGATGGCTTCCGCTTGCGGTATGGACTTGGAAGGGGGGTTTCTCGGGATTCCATAACGGGGGTCCGACTCGGCGCCTCGAGATCTCGCTGGATGACGTTCGCGACTTGTAGCGCCGTCATCGAAGCCAGGACGGTCGGCGTGGAAGGAGGATTTGGACGATCGACGGCCACCAGGACAGGCAAGGAAGTTGTGATATCACGTAAGGGAAAGCGACTTTCCTCTTCCACCTTGAACGGTGCAGCAAAATTCACCGTGTCCCCGATTGCACGCGCAGGTTTTCTTGACTCGGTTTGTTCAGTGCTGTCATCGGGGACAGGTCCTGTCACTCTCTCGGCAAACTCGAGTTCAGAAGGACGAGATAGAAGCTGGTCCCCCTGGGGGACGAGAGAGCTTTGGTTGTCGACTGAGGCTAATGCCTGCGTGGACATCGGAGGGACTATTGTCTCTGTCTGTGAGGGTGTGAAAAACTTTGGAGCCGGTAACTTCGGCGATGTGTTAAAGTCGTTTAACTCATAGGTGGATTCAGTCGGGGATGAACTCACTTTCTCTACTGGAGGTGGTGGTGGTGGCGGCGTAAAAGGGTCATTCCCTTTTGCCAGTGACGTTTCCACGACGGTCAAGCTCCAGTTTGACCGACGCCAGTTGTTGGTTAGGGACGCAGGAGAGTCGCACTGACGCCCAAAGAATCGCTGATGCACGCTTTTCGGCATGAATGGAGTATGCGGCGATGAGGGAGGGGTCGCCAAGTACTCGCGCAAGCGAGGTTCCCATGTTGTCGTCCTCACACGCGCTGCCGGTGGGCGGTATTTTTCGGAAAGGGGTTCTCTCAAGAAATGGCCAGGGCGGACTTTAATCTCCTTGCGCATGCTGCAAAGACCGCTGCGTTAGAATCAGGGCAGAAAAACGAAAGTGGGCGACGTACCTTCCGTCGGCCCTCTGGCTCGCGGGCACCATCATTTTACCCCCAGGCGTTAAAACCATCCCTGCGAGAGCAACATCAGCGGAACCAACGCTGCCCGCGGTCACGACCCGGTGTGGCTCTGGTCGTTCGAGTGACGAGCTTCCGGGGAGGAATCCAGGCGCGAGTACCTGCTTCTCAAAGTCTCCACCCCCCTTTTCATCACGCTGCATGGCGCTCTTCCAAAATGCACAGGTTCCGTCTACCTTTGCCGGGTCAGGTGGCGCGGCAGAGTCCCCGAGGTGACAGCGCGCGGAGCGAACTTGGATACCGTCCGACTTGTATCGTCTGCGTCCGCTGTAGGATCTTTCTGACGAGGACGAACGAAAGTCATCGGCTTGGCTTTCGTCGGTTTCTGGATTGGAGGTGGTGCTATTGACGTTCGTGATGGAGCCGTGATCGAGGGAGGGGCCAGATATCGCATCAGGTGGTTTGGTTTCGTGGTCTTCAGCAGGAGGCGCAGAAAGAGGGATTGGGGTGGAAGCTGATTTCTTCGCGTTATACAGATCTCGCATTGAAATAGTAACGAAAGACGGCGTAGAGCCATGGCTGAGAGATGCTGCGACCTCATCGGCGCCCGATAAATCTGAATTAGGGGGGCTGGTACCTGTGTAGTTAGAGCTCTTTGCGGCCCTTGTAACAATAGATGACGCCGTAGGGTGAAAAAGGTGGCGTTCAACAGGAGTTTTAAGGACATCTGAAGATCGTTTGTGCTTGGAGAGCTCTGTAGCGCTGCCAGGAGAGCGCGAACAAGCGTCCGTGCTAGGCCCATGTGCAGGAAGAGTGGGTTTAAAACGTGTGTCCTCTTTGCTGGCGGAAAGAGGGTAGACGGGTTGCCCAAGCGGTACCAAAGCGGGCTCTGGAGGAGCCGAGGTTTCCCGAGAGCGAGGGGGAGTGATCAACGCGACGCTAGAAGAGTTTTCAGACCAGAAATTAACCTCTTTCGATGCGACAAGATTGAGGCCTTCTGAGGTACTAAGTATGCTGTCGGCTAAAACTTTGAGTGGGACGCGCTGGGAGATATTGGCCGCCGTTGTTGGAGCTGGGTCCGAGGTAACGCTGTTGTCCATCCAATACTTGTGGACACAAAGGAGGACGTCTTGGAGAAATGTGGAAAGGGCGGCTTTCGGAGTATAATGCCAGCAGATAAAGAGTGCAGTACAGAAGCGTTCAATGAGCGTGGAGAGAGAGCGGCGAGAGAGAAAGGTAGCGGCGAAGAGAAATGAGAGAGCCATAACCACCATAGCTTCTACAAGTTGGTACAGAAGTTGAGCGCATATAATCAACCAGACAGATGTTTGGGGATAGTTCAACCCTAGCTTTTCTGTGAACGACATGTAGGCAAGCACATCCGAGTCGGCTTCGTAGTTGGGAGTGGAAAGGACCAAGTATTGCGAAGACTCGCCGGAATCACTACTGTCTCTCGAATAGTTGTTGTCTAGTAGCAAGGGTCTTTCTGAAGAAGGGACAAACGCTCGCTCAGGTGCATAAGTTGCTGATAGAAAATTGAACCTTGGGAGGTAGAGGGCTCTATGCAAGCTAGAAGGCAGAAACGGTATGCCAATAGCAATAATAAAGGCAAGAATGAAGGGTAACATGGCGAGTTGATGATGGGAGAACCTGAAGGAGCGGTGTGAGTCAGCCGCGAATACAAACTTTGTTTGGCTTAACTTACTGTAGACCAAACAACGGGGACGCGTCTCGTTCCCGTGGCACGTGCCCGGTCTTATTGTCAAGAACAACAAAAACACAAGGACCCATACACGTACACAGGCTTCCTTTCGGTTGTTATTGACGACTTCTGACGGGATAACTGATGGCAGCATCCTTGTTCTTGTGCCAGCTGGAAGTTGACTCTATTGTTCTATTTTCATGCAGTAGCGCCACGGCTCGGAGTGTCGCTGGCTCGTATAAGTACCGGAGTTGCTTTCACTGGCTTCCACAACCTCTCTTCCTGTGTTTCCCGGCTTGTGGCGTCGTGGATCGACCTCACAGCTATCATACCCTCCTCTCTCTCTCTTAAGTTCCTCTATTTCTGCTTGCTCCTCTCTACGACCAACTGCAATCACTACTAGGTGTGTTTTACACCATACTGCTCCGCCGCGCTCTTACAATCGTGTTCCTTCGTCACGACTGCAGATACGAATCCTATATTACCATTAATCAACATTATGTATCACGACCAACAAGACGTTAGCACCCCCGCTCTGCTGAGGCCCCTCAGCATCGACGTTGCTACTCTGGGTCAACCGGATGCTGGCCTTAGGTCATCTTCAAACGGAGAAGATGCCTATCGCCACCGGGACGAAGGCCAAGGCGTCGACACCTTTCAGGTTCCTGTACCAGGCGGCGCGTCGATCTTGATGAAAGACTCAGCCGGAACTTCTATGTCCTTGAACCTAGGTATCGACCCGAGCTCTGGGACACCCATTCTGTCTGGACGGGCAATCGATGCCCACGGATGTGTTCTCGATGTCCATCCCTGTAGTTGCAACGATCCAGTTTCCCTACGCCATAACTTCCCAGGAACCCCCAAGCATTCCCGTGGTGGAGCGCATCTCCAAGATCGCAGTCACTTGTACCCATCTCCAAAGTCACCATTTGGCGCGCATCGGCGACCAGCAACCACCCTGACGCCCCTGGTCGTGGTACAGACACTAATGACAGCCTCGCCCTCGCCCTCTCATCCCGAACCTCAGGGGGGCGAATCCTCGGCGCCAGTTCCAGAGACGTCCGTTGAGGCTCTGAGAAGCCCCTTCACTCCGACTCCTGCTTCTATGCTGCAGCGTTCTCAGAGCCCTGGAAGCGACACCCACGACACGTTTTACACACCACCAATGGGCCCCGAAGACACCTCACACCCTCCGTCCTCGCCCAATCCGCCATCGTTTTCCCGCAAAGTGAGGCTGAATACTATCCCTGAGCAAATCCTATTTGGTTCCGATTCGGGTTCTCCACTCGTTCAGTCGCCCACGTCTGACGGTGGATGTTCGGATATCTCGCGGCCTAGTGCTCTCGGTCCTCTGCCCTCACTTCCTAGTTCGCCCGCTGACACTGCCTCGGAGCGCAGCATCCAGACTGTGGTCCCGCACCCTCATCCCGCGCGCGATGTTCAACTAGACCTCGAAGAGCAGCTGAACGCAGAGTCCACTACTAATAGTCCTCTTTTACATGGTAACGCATTCTCCCAAAGAAGTAGGGCATATACTGCTGCAGATTCAGACCTTCTTGGTCCTGAGGAAGGTCTCATCCATCCCGCCAATGTCGTCACCCTGGGTCATGACGGACTTACAATACCTGACGTTCACGCCGTCAGTCGCCGGGGGAGCGTGGTCGATTCAGCCTCAGATCTCTACACCGATCGCGTTATAGCAGCTCCAGTGCCATCAATGCCCATAGCCATTGGGCTAGACGGTCAAGAATTGCGGTATAACTTGGCGACGCAGCCCTGCTTCGATCCCACAGAGGTATACATTCGTTTCCCGAACATTGTTACCCCAACTAACGGACACCTATAGGAACCCACGAGCCCACCCGTAAGACGCTCAGGTAATTTCGAAGGGAAATGGGTCGCGAATCTACACCAGGACAGGATGGCGCTCACTCTCGACTTCACTCTTGACGGACTTGGCATGCATAACCTGTCTCTATCCGTACCTCCCCGCGTCCCCTCGTCGAACCAAGTCCCCACACCAGAGGTTCGACAGGAATCTGCCCGACTCTGGGAACAACCCGTGGCTGTAGAAAGAGCGTATCATTGGGAGGTCGCAAGCGAGTCGTCGCGCTCCGTTGGGACAATTGGGAGCAGCCCTTCTACCGCACCGCCCTTGAGCGACCTCCCGCTGACGCCGATCCCCGAGCTTCTCCATACGCCTACGGGTCACGGCATGCCCATCACCGGCGCCGGCGCACCGGAACGCCCATCCCCGCACACTTCCGCATTTCTCAGCGACCGGCGCCACCCCCAGTCCAAGCTCCCGGGCCCGCTCGACAGTAGCCCAATTATCGAGCTGCTCTCGCATGGCGAGAGCCACGTGAGCATGATCCGTAGCGTACGTATCTCTCTCCGCGCCACCGCAATCCGCTTCGTACACGGAACGCTGACCCCGCCGACGCGCAGGCCATGCGCCAAATCGCCCGCCAATGGCAGAACATCACAGTGATGCCCGACGGTGTCGCGTTGAGCGTCATCGACGACGACCTTGCGATGCTCTACCACGCGCTCACGGATCTCGTGCCCGTCATCACGCTCACGTGGCCCCCGGTACGGCAGCCCTCGCTTAATACCGAGGGCGGGCAGCCGCTCCCGGCAGAGTTCCAGCTGCACCTGCAGCACATGAGCGACGCGGAGCGCAAGTGGTACCTCAAGCAACACGAGTTCACTACCTCTCTCCAACGGTAGGCACCCTCCTCCCTTCGTTTATTGTTTTTTTTTTTGGCTGACCACGCACGGATACAGGAATCTGACACGCCTTGCGCTTCTTGCACAGCGTGTACGCGAAGACCCGGATGCCGCGTACAGGGGCAACGTCCACGAACGCATCTCGCAGTTCGTGGCCAAGTTCGAGGATATCGCCCTGCGTCTCAAGGTACGCATATAATACGTTCTTTCTTCTGACGTCGCATGCTTAAACGCGCTCATTCAGCTCGCTCACCACATCCGGATCGAACAAAAGTACCGCGTGCGCGTGCGTCATACTGCGCGGCGTGCCGTCGCTTCGCCAGAGCAGGTGGCAGCGCACGAATACAACAAGGCTCGTCTCGTCAAAGTCAGGGGAGAAATCGAAGAGATCAAGCGCACGTTACTCGCCTTATGCGACCCTCGACGACACCCTTTGTGATGACTCTGCTCTTTCCTCACGATATATTTACGATACTCACGACGTTCCAAACTCGTCTCCTGAGTTTGTGTGTCACGCAAACCTCAATCACTGTAGCATAGCTATTGCATATCCTTAGTCGAATCAACAAATCTGACAGTGCACTAATTATCGGGAAACGCTTACGAGTCGCAAGACAGCCCGTCAGAGAGGGCAGGTCGGCGTGTCGACGCACAACGGATGGAAGAACATCGAAAGGAGGGATTCCCCCCCAAATTGAAGCCTATAGACGAGTGAGTGTGACTATCCAAGGGTACAAGTCGTTGTGGGCCTGTACTAGTCCAGTTCTCGATTATTCCCTTATCATGCAGTGAGTTACGAACGCGAAGGAGGCACACAAGTACCCTATACCAGTCGGACGACGATACCGAGGGTACACTCGGCACCTCCACGTGTAGTTGTGTGAGATTCCAATAGTCGCGTGAAACGATGATTCAGACTCCAACGCCAGATAGACGATCATTACAACGAATTATAATTTGTAGAAGTGATACAATAGTGTGTTACGCCGACAAGAACAACCGGGTTACAAAGGCGCGTGTACATGTACAAAAGAGTGGCAATGAATAGAGAGAATTATCCCGAGAACGAAGTAGGAGACCCGATTAGATGCCGAGGTTTGGAGTGACGCCGGCGACATCTGGGAGAATGCCGGTAGTACTAAGAGTGTTCTTGAATGCGTCGGTGGGATTGCCGCCGGACTTGTCGTACGATTTGTGGTCCTTGTCGTCGTACAGCTTGTAATCCTTGTTGTCGTACGACTTGTGATCCATCCCGTCGTAGTCCGCCTTGCGATCCTTGTCGCCCTCCGACTTGTGGTCCTTGGCGTCGTTTGGCACGTAATCCTTGCCCTTGTCGTTGTCCGACTTGTGATCCTTGTTGTCGTCTGGCTTGTGGTCATTATTGACGTCTAACTTGTGATCCTTGCCGTCGTCCGACTTGTGGCTCTGGTCGTTATCCGACTTGTAGTCCTTGTTGTCGTTCGGCTTGACGTCCTTCGCCTTGTCGTCGTCCGACTTGTGATCCTTATTATCGTCAGGCTTGACCTCCTTCGCCTTGTCGTCATCTGACTTGTGATCCTTATTGTCGTCAGGCTTGACATCCTTCGCCTTGTCATCGTCCGACTTATGATCCTTATTTTCGTCGGACTTGAAGTCCTTCCCCTTATTGTCGTCGGACTTGTGGTCCTTATCGTCAGACTTGGGATCCTTGTATTCGTCGGACTTGGGATCCTTTCCCATGTCGCTCGACGGGTCGGGATACTTCTTATCTTCAGGGTAAGGCTGAGGCTTCTCCTCGGAGTACTTCACGTCCTCGGGGGAAGGTTTAGGATACGGCTTCTCCTCAGGGTACTTCTTCTCCTCACTGGCGGGATACGGCTGGTTCGCCTCAGGGTACGGCCGGTTCGCCTCAGGATACGGCTGGTTCGCCTCAGGATACGGCTGGTTCGCCTCAGGATACTGCTTTTTCTCCTCAGGGTTAGGATACGGCTTATCCTCGCCGAGAGCGTACGCCCTGTACTTGTGGTCATAAGGCTTGGAATAAGGTTTGTCCTGAGAGTACTTGTGATGAGGCGAGTAAGAGTGAGGGTAGTATTTGCCCGGGTGGCGGGACTTCGATTCGTCATAGTAGTCAGATTGCGGCCCCATAGGTACCGCGGCCGCGGAGATGACCAGACCGGCGATGACGTAGACGAGCAAAGCAGAGAAACGCGAAAGCATGATGGAAAGCAAGACTAGCAATGAGAAGAAAGTGGGAGAACCGTCGCAGGATGACCGCTGGGGACTGATGAACCGGAGCAGTTGAACGCCTACTTTTATACGCTTTCGACGTTCGGATTCCTGTGCCCATTTAGGCGCAACGAAACACGAGACGTCAGCCGAGATTCCAAAGTGAAACACAGTAAAGCAAGGTGAACGCATGGTACGACTGGCGCTAGATTTTATTGTCAAAATTCCAGTTGATCTAGATCCAGTCACGCCATTGCGGCCCATTAGCATCTGTTGCCAGGTAGCTCTCGTACAGTAATAGAATCGAGGCGTGGTCGTCGCGAGCGGTTCCCCGGGGAAATTCGATGAAGGGTCAGGTAAGCATCACCATGTCAATTACCGAGCGCGGCGGGCGGGAAAAACTTGTAAGTTATGCCCTTTGGTCTTTGGTCGTAAGAGTCACGTGCCGCCTCGTTTCTCTCGCTCGACTTCAGAACGCTACATTCAGAACGGCAATAGTTCTAGCTTTTCAAGTGTGTTCCGGTGTCAGGTCCTCACTGACATCAGGGTTATTTTCTACGTCACCCATCCACCAGCACTACCTGGTACAAGTCGACGTCGCATTCGACACCTACGATCGTTAATCGTCAGAATAGCATTCGGCGCTCGCATTTATCGGGTCGCACCCTCGCCCCCGAACTCCGCAGGCAACGTCCTACACCGTTTCGACCAAGTGTTGGTCGGAGCTCGCATTCGTAACTCGCGACCATCAGGTCGTCTGCCCCACTCCACTGCATATGCCCTCATACTCGCTTCCTTCCAGACTAGTCAGCACTAGCCTCCGGTACATGCGATAGAGTGAAGGAGAAGCAGAGGAAAGGAGTGCGAAAAGTGCGAGCGACGAAGTATAACTCTAGCTTACGAAGCGAGCACGAGCATCGAACTATGTGAGCTAGGAAAAGAGGTGAGTTCAGAGTTAGCGGCGAGCGGGCGACAAGCCAAGTTACGGTGCGCGAGAGGCGGGGATGGGTGTGAGGGCATGTTGTGGCGTCTCAAGTGCGAAAGTAAGGGTCCGATGGACGATAACAAGCAAGGCGAAGGAGTGGGAGCACAGAGGTCAGCTGCGGCGTGAGAGAGGCGAGTGCGAGACCAACCGGGAAGTCGATATGAGCACTGGCAGGTTTTTCACGAGGACGGCCTCGCCTGGCGCATCGGGGACTAGAAATGGCCGAGTGATGTCCCACTTGGCAGTCCACTTCCACCTCCTGTAATGTGCATTTGCCGATGGTAGGATCACACCCAGAGAGGGCCCCACCCCTCCCAGGCCTCCCCCGTCGTCAAGCGAAGTCGCGAAGTCACTGCGCGAGAGGTCTTATAAGAGTCAGTACAACCACGGAACTATGGGAACCACCCGTGGCGGTGGAAAGGGCGGGTGCAGGTCACTGGGAGCCGGTGACACTTAGTCCGAGCTTTCCGAGCTTCTTCAGAGCTTCTCATTCACACGCACCACTTCAGGCATTGGTGTGCCGGAACGCCGGAACGGCCATCCCCGCGCGAGCGAGACGGCACTCTCGGCCCAAGTTCCCGGGCCTGGTGGGGCCACTACATCATACCCTCCTCTGTTCCATTGTACACGGGGCGCTGACCCGCACACGAACATACCCCGCGCAGCCTCGAATAGCAGAACGTCACGGCGATGCCGGACGCTTGTGCTGCACGTCATCGACGACTCCTGTGCGACGCTTTACTATGTGCTTGCGGATCTTAACGCTCGCCATCACACTCGAGTCCTTCCCCCTCCCCAGCAGAGTTTCAACTGCAACTGTAGCACATGAGCGATGCGGAGCGCAAAGTGCTACCTACATAGGTTTAATATCACCGTTGCATTCGCTGTTTTCGTCACTCTTCCCCCCTCCTTTTATATATATATTACCTCCGACGCCGTGCACGTTGCGTACTCAAATGCGCTCCCACACGCAGAGCATGTTAATGCACAAGGAGTGGTAAGAATATTGAAAGGATGTTCCCAATGTCCCCACCTTGAAGCCCAGACGGTAGTCTGAGTATGTGTACGACTACCTGGACTGGTCGTTGTGCGCCCCTCTACTAGTTCCAGAGAGCCATGAATATGATACCACCCACCCACCCAGAGCTCGCGGCTCAGACTGGGATGGACGGTTAGCTCAGCACACCCAATTCTCGATTTCGCCCTTATTCTGTAGTAAGTTATGAACGCTATCCCGCGCGAAAAGAGCGACTCACAAGTATACCAATCGGACAACGATACGGATCACACCGAGGGTACACCCGTGCCTGCGCGTACGAACCAGAGTTGTGCGTGAATCCAATTGAAGATATTAACCCTCATGTCGAAACGATGATTCAAACTCTTAAGCGAAATCTAAATCCGAAATTATGACGAATTATATTCGTAGAAAAGTATGATACGTAGGAACACTCGCGTTACAAGGGCGCGCGCGTGTACAAAAGAGTGGCAATGAATAGAGAGAATTGTCCTCATCACGAAGCACACAGAGAGAAGTAGGAAACTCGATTAGAGATTGATGTTCGTGCAGCCAACGGCAATGGCGCCATACTGGTGGTGCCGAGTTGTTCAGCAAAACGGACGGAAGGGGGAGAATGATAACACGCACAAACTCGGCATTGTTGCAGCACACGGTTTGCGCGGTGCAGGCCTTTCCAAGGGCCGAAGTAGGGGAGCAATTTGTATGGGCAGTGCCGGCGAGACTTAACACGGATAAAATTTGGGTAATATCCAAGCCGCCTGCTTGCTTGACCTAAATCGGTAGATCAGCGACATATCGATATAGCTGATCGTGTCTTACGTTTTCCATCGAGTCACAGCAGTGCTGGTCTTCCACTGCGCACTGGCCAGACTTGCCGTCCTTGTCGTCTGACTTGCGATCCTTGTAGTCGCTCGACTTGCGAATCTTTCCCTTGTCGCTTGACGGTTCGGGATACTTCTTGTCTTCGGGGTGAGGCTTCTCCTCAGGAAACTTCTTGTCCCTAGGGTACTTCTTCTCGGGATACTTCTTCTCCTCAGGATATGGCTTAGAATACGGCTTATCCTCGCCGAGAGCGTACGCCTTGTACGTGTGATCATAAGGCTTGGAGTAAGGCTTATCTTGAGGGTACTTGTGATGAGGCGAGTAAGATTGAGGGCCGTAGGCGCCAGGGGGGCGGGACTTCGGTTCGTCGTTGTAGTCAGCCGACTGTCCCATAGGTGTCGCGGCCGCGGAGATGACCAGACCGGCGATGACGTAGACGAGCAAGGCAGAGAAACGGGACAGCATGATGAAAAGCAAGACTAGCAATGAGAAGGAAGTTGGAGAACCGTAGGAGAACCGCTGGGCACTGATGAACTGGAGCGGTTGAACGCCCACTTTTATACGCCTTGACGTTCAAATTCCTTTCCCCATCTTGGGCGCTATGAAACACGAGACGTTAGCCAAGATTCCAAAGTGAAACACAGTGAAGTCGTCAGCGTGAACAAGATGAATCGCCATGAGAGAATTAAGAGAATCACGCCCCCAGAAAGGAAAGGTGCCGCCGTGAGACGGGTACTCCCGACTGGCATTTGAACTCAGGCATTAGTACTTTTATAGTAACTTAAGTCAGCAAAGGTAAATCCGTCCTTTAAAGCTTTGACTAGCAAAAGATTTATTCAAGAATTTAGCTAATAAATTACAAGATCTCTGTGTCTATGTCACTCGGAAGTGGCGCAAAGTGGGGTGGGCAGTGGGGTACGGCGCGCAAGCGGGATGACAGCGACGTGAAGTAGCACGCGGACGAGCGGGGCGCGTAAACGGGGGCGCTGAAAGCACCTCCTACTCCCCCTCTATACCCAAAGGGGAGGGGCGAACTCTGCCCTTTGCACTCCCGTTTGCGCACAAAGGGGGGATGCAGAAGCGGAAGGATCTATCTTTTTCTGCACTATTTGCGAAAGCGCGGAAAGAACGGCGTCGGGACGCAGTGCGACGAACGAGCGATGGATGAACCGATTGTGGAGCATGAGTGACGAAGCCAAGACGTATACACAAGTGAGGGATAGGAATGCGGGCGACCCTCAGGAGAGTGCGCATGACGGGACTGGGTAAGCTGAGGAGGTGGGGACGCCAAGGGGGGAGGCGGAGGAGCCACAGCGGGAGAGGTAATCGAGAGTGTGCGGGCGCGAGGCGAGCGTGATGAGTGAGTGCCGGGAATGAGGGGCAGAGGGGGCTAGCGAGAGGGCCAGAGCAACGAAGGTGATCTGCGATACGCGAGAACGGAGAGGGGACGTGACGGAAGACGCTGAGAGAATGTAGCGCTCTCACCCGCGGTTTTTGGGCCCAGGATGTAAGCGGCGAGACTGTTGAGGGACGTCGAGTATTAGCATGGCCGCGTTCGCTAACTAGCACATGTCGTCTCGGCTATGACCCGCCTGTAGACTGGTGGGAGCTGCAAGGGCGCATAGAGAGACGAAGGAGAAAGAAGAAGGCCAAGCTGCAGCACTTGAGAGGCGATGATGATATCGGAAGCGACGACCGACGAGTATGAGGACGGAGACGAGTCAGAATGACAGGTGAGAAGGGGGGAGGAGAACCCAAAGAGGATGAGAGGAGATGTTCAACGGGGATCTGTAACAAGGTCTGTCTGTGCGCCACCCGGGGCGGCAGAAAGGGCGGATCACTGGGAGGTTGCAAGCGAGTGCCGAGTCGCAGTCCGTCGAGACACCCCTGAGCTCCTGCCAACGCCGATCCCCGAACTTCTCCATACGCCGAACCACAGCGGCGCCTACTACTGGTGCCAGCGTGCTGAATCGCCCATCCCTTGGCCCATTCGCACATGCTTCTGCACTTCCCTGCGGAACCCTCGATCCAAGGTCCCGGGTTTGATAGCAGCGGGTCGGTCCTCGAGCGCCGCGCGCACGGCGAGGTCGATGTGAGCACGATACATCGTGTACGTCTTTTCCGCTCTTACGTGCCTGCCACGTCAACGTATGTGGTGCCACCACGTTTTGCTTCTCGCCAACTTTCCCCCTCTCCACATCCTTCCCACCGTCCTATTGCGTGCCACCCGATTCGTACAGTACGTGCAAAGACCTCTCCTCTCCTCTCCTCTCCTCACACCCGTCCCCGTCGCCCTCCCATCTCCGCTGCCCTCTCCATTTGTGTTGAAAAGTGGACGCAAGAGGCCGGCGCCCCTCCCCATCCCCTGCATCACGCACCGCCCAGTTCGCGTGCAGACAGGGGTGCGCCAGGGTAAGTCGCCTCCCCTGTCATCCCCTTCTCCTGCATTGACCGCTGCCCCGTTCAAGCGCAGAATAGGGGTGCACATGGGTAAGTCCTCTCTCCCCTCCCGCACTGACCGCCGCCCATTCGCGTGTAGAAAAAGGGGGGTGCACGAGGGCATACCACCCCCCCTCCCCTTCCTCTCCCTTACCCTCCCTTCCCCATTTGCGGGGAAGGGGTGCGCACGAGGGCCCGCCGCCCCGTACGCGCGGAAAGGTGACACGCCATCCCCGGCCCCACCCTTCCCCATTCGTGCGGGTGTTGCACGCGGGTACACCGCCCCCGGCACCTCCCTTACCCACCCCTTGGCCGCGCCGTCCCCGCCTCCCCACGTGTCGTGCAGCAGGGCTGGCGCGGTCTCCGTGTGCCTGCGTTCACCGCGCCCGCACCCCGTTTCGCGCTGATGATGTAGCCTAATTAGATAATAAAAATATATTTATTGTTTTGATAAGTTACGTCAACGTCTCTAAAAAAACATATGAGATTTATGTTTGATGACTAAAGACAAAGCGTACGAGGGAAATAAAATAAAAGTATTTTATTTGCGCGTACTAAGAGTAAAGTCTACTGAGCTCGAATGCTGTTCGGGGACGCCCGTTTTGTAAGGATAGAGGCACCTTCCTTTTTGGGGATGTCACTGGATGCGGAAAAACGGCCACTAAAAACGGCCACTACAGGCTGGTACGAGCCTAGCACTTTACCATATACTCGCGGGTCTCGCAGCCGTCTCACAAACCTCGGAACGGCAGCCATCGCTGGTTGCCAGTGGGAAGCACCTGATGCCATCGCTACAATGCCTCGTTCGCCCGCGCACGAGCCATGCTCGGGGTCTGCGAAATGTGCTCTTGCCCATAGCTGCTACTAGTACATCGACTAGGTCATATACAGGCTGGTGAAACTGACTAAGAAGGACCGTACGCGTATGATGAGGAATCCGCTGAGGGCGTGTAGACACTGCACCCGCGGCCAGTGGACGGGGGGAAGGGGGCCGCACCGCCGCGAACCCATGCGACGTGCCCGTGCGCAAGGACTCCCGGGCCCGGAGTGACGCCGCTGGTACTGTGCTAAGCTTCTGGGGTACGCACTGGGGTTTGAGGCACTGGCAGCGCCGACTGTGCGCTGCAACGTTCGGGTGGGGGGTACGAATGGTTGCTGGAGTATAGTGGAGTCACTGGAGTGTATGCGAGAATATGTCATTGCCAGTGTTGGTGCATGTACGGATGTTGGGATAGGAAGTCGTAGACTGTGGGTCGGTAGGGAACAATTCTTACGATAACCTACCACAGCCGTAACCCGCCACACAGCAGCGTATTACACGGGTGGGTACAAATCTACCAGTCAGAAGACGATACGGGTCCACGACACGAAGGCGATGCTTAACCCCGGGCCGCCCGGCACCTGCAAGTACGATCCAGAGTTGTGTGTAAGTCCAATCGGAGGTATCCCTCACGTCAAAATGACGATTCAGATATTCAGACTCCAAGGGAAATCTAAATCCCAATGCGCCAGGTAGAAGATTATGACAAATTAGATTTGTAGAAAAGTATGATACGATAGGAACAACCGCGTTACAAAGGCGCGCGCGCCTGTACAAAAGAGTGGCAATGAATAGAAAGAATTGTCCTCATCACGAAGCACACAGACTCGGAGTGTGAAGTAGGAAACTCGATTAGAGGTTGAAGTTCGTGCAGCCAACGGCAAGCTGCTGGCCATACTGGTGTCGTCGAGTTATTCAGCAAAGGACGGAAATGGGATGAGAATAATAATACGCACAAACTTGGCGTTCTTGCAGCACACGGTTTGCGCGGTGCAGGCCTTTCCACCAGCCAGATTAGGGGAGCAATTTGAATGGGCATTGCCGCCGGTAATCACCGTCACAGGGATGATTGAGAGAAGACCCAAGTCTCTTGCTTCCTCGATCTAAAAAGGCATGTTAGCAACATATTGACTGAGCCGAGGACTGAGCTGATCATGTCTTACGCTGTCGACCGAGTTGCAGCATTTCTGGTGTTCCACTGCGCAATCGCCAGACTGGTGGTCCCTGTCGTCGTAGTCCGACTGGTGGTCCTTGTCGTCGTAGTCCGACTGGTGGTCCTTGTCGTCGTAGTCCGACTTGCGGTCCTTATCGCCGTCCGACTTGCGGTCCTTATCGCCGTCCGACTTGCGATCGTTGTAGTTGTCCAGCTTGTGACTCTTGTCGTCGTCCGACTTACGATCTTTGTCATCAGACATGCGATCCTTGTTGTCTAATTTGTGAACCTTGTCATCGTCCGACATGCGATTCTTGTAGTCGTCCAACTTGTGGTCCTTGTCATCGCTCGACTTGTTGGGGTACACCTTGTCTTCAGAGTAAGGCTTAGACGGCTTCTCCTGAGGGTACTTCTTGTCTTCGTTCTTCTTCTCCTCAGGATACTCCTTCTGCTCGGGGTACTTCTTCTCCTCGTACTTCTTTGCCGCGGGGTACTTCTTCTCCTCGTACTTCTTCTCCTCAGGATACTTCTTCTCCTCGTACTTCTTCTCCTCAGGGTACTTTTTCTCCTCAGGGTACTTCTTCTCTTCGTACTTCTTCTCCTCGGGATACTTCTTCTCCTCAGGGTACTTCTTCTCTTCGTACTTCTTCTCCTCAGGATACTTCTTCTCCTCGGGGTACTTCTTCTCCTCGTATTTCTTCTCCTCAGGATACTTCTTCGCCGCGGGGTACTTCTTCTCCTCGTACTTCTTCTCTTCAGGGTACTTCTTCTCCTCGGGGTACTTCTTCTCCTCGGACTTCTTCGCCTCGGGGTACTTCTTCTCCTCAGGGTACTTCTTCTCCTCGTACTTCTTCTCCTCGGGATACTTCTTCTCCTCGGGGTACTTCTTGTCTTCGTACTTCTTCTCCTCAGGATACTGCTTCTTCTCTTCAGAGTAAGGCTTGGGATAGTACGGCTTATCCTCGCGGAGAGCGTACGCCTTGTATGTGTGATCATAAGGCTTGGAATAAGGTTTCTCTTGGTACTTGTGATGAGGGGAGTAAGAATGAGGGTAGTACGGGGCCGGGCGGGACTTCGGTTCGTCATTGTAGTCAGGTGGCGGTCCCATAGGTGTCGCGGCCGCGGAGATGACCAGACCGGCGACGACGTAGATGAGCAAGGCAGAGAAACGCGAAAGCATGATGGAAAGCAAGACTAGCAATGAGAAGGAAGTTGGAGAACCGTAGGAGAACCGCTGGGCACTGCTGAACTCGAGACTTCGAACGCCTACTTTTATACGCTCTGGACGTTCGCATTCCTGTCCCCATCTTGGGCGAGACGAAACGCGAGAGGTTGGCCAGGATTCCAAAGTAAAACGTAGTGGTGGAGAGATAGGGTGATTATTTCCTTTGAAACGCGAATAAAGATCGTCGAAGCCAGCCGCTCGTCCCGAGAAGGGAAGAAAGAGCGACAGATCTAGACGGCATTCAAACCCACAAGATCTGGCCTGGCCTATTTCATCGACCCATCATGAGTCACTTTCGGATTCGGAACTTATCGCCCTTCTCTGACACCGAAGATCAAACACGTCGACGGCGAAGATCCTAGGTTCGAATTCCAGTATGTCGTCCAAGACGGCCGGACATCGGATGGGACAAAGGAGGGCTCTGTGGGACCTTCGAAAAGGTACCAAAGTGATCAGCGCTCAGAAATGGTCAAGCTTGGTCTTGTGCGCGCTCGTAAAGTGCCAGTGTGGGCTACGAACAGACCACAATGAGGTGTGACAAGAACGCGTAGTACATATTTGCCCTCTCGAATTCACGATCATCACCGGCTGTGGAAGTTCAAGAGATCCAAGGGAGACGATTGACGGTGTGTGGGCGTCAGTGCCGCCCTCCAGAGGGTAACTTTTCCACGATTCCGAGCCAATAAGTCTAAATGCGATCGGATCAAGGATCTGATACATATCTGATGGCGATCTTGTCTACGGAACCCCTACGCGTGAAAATCTACTATGAGTTCTTACTGTATGCACGCGGAGATCGGGCAAACTAGCAGGGTCAACAGCGGCAACTCGTATGGCCACATGATCACAATGCCCACACAATATTATAGGTACATTTATACTAGGATATGATCAACGCATAATAAGGGACCTGGTGCGCGTACAAAAGAGTGGTAATATGTAAATATCGCGATCCGCACAACGAAGCACACTCCTTCGGGTCTAGAACTCGGCATTCGTGCATCCGATGGCGAAAAGGCCGCTCTGTTAAATCAATGAGTGGAAGGCAATACAGTTAATTAGAAAGGCGGAACGTACAGCATCAGTGTTCTCGCAGCAGACCGTTTGGCCCGTGCTTTGGCCCGTGCAAGCCTTGCTGGCGGAACATTCGTGACCAATGTTTACAGTGCCCTCGAACTGACTAAGGACGCCACCAAAAAGGGCATATATTGACGAGCCGGCCGGCCTCATGATCACTAATCTAAAGGGCGTCTTCAAAAACGAGCCAAAATAGAAGATCATCGTAACAAAATCACCTTGCTAAACGAATTGCGACACACTGACCGGAGTGGTCATACTCTTTGGTGCTTGTACTGTCCCCTCGTATCGCGGGCACTGTAGTACTTTGGCGGGTTGGGGTGCTCCTGATCAGAGTTGTACTTCGACGGCGGCTGCTTCGTTCCATCGCCGTAGCCACCAGACTGTCCCACTGGCGTTGCAACCGCGGAGACGGCCAGGCCGGCGACGAGGTAGACAAAGAGGACAGAGAAACGCGAAAGCATGACGGAAAGCCGAAGTGGTAATGAAGGGAAGACGCGAAAGATTCGGTAGGGGCCCAGGCCGTATTCCCAGTCCCAATTTTATGCATTAGCACAGGAAATCCTCAGCGAATAGCTTTTAGCTTCCAAGTTGAAGCTGTTGAAGTACGGTCCAGGCCGATTGTATGTTAGGACTTACGAGAAATGTAGTCCTAGAGAATATCGCCAACGTAGCTATCGGTACTAAACGTCGTCGACTCGTCGTCGTATTTTCGAGCCTCATCTATGCGAATACCGTTACTATGGTTCGGGCCATGACCACGACAAAAATCAGATAGCACGGTGAACAGACTGGAGGGGGAAGCATATCAATCGTATCACCTACTTCGGAACCGAAGCCTGCCGATACTGAGCTAGAAGTATACACCAGTCCGGTGGTTCGGATTCAACGGGTTCGGTCAGCCCTACACGGTTCCGAGTCGTGGATGGAGGATGGGAATCGTGGTGCGTATTGTGGTGACTAATCAATCCGGAAAGAGCCCACTGCACCAGCGCCCGCCCTGCCACCGTTGCCAGCGACGTAGCTCAATCTAGACGACAAGACACAGCATGATCAGATGACTGTGTATTCCTGTTTCTCGTCGTCGACCATGACGAGATAGCTACGCGCAGTGAACCAGGAGATGAAAAGTACGACTTGCCCGTCGCCACGTCGCCGAGCTTGTAATGGAACAGAAATCAATCGGTTTTTGTTTAAAGAATGATCGTATTATAGAAGCTGGTATGCCGGTGGCAAGTGTGTGTGCAAAAGAATGGTACTGTACTAAAGAATGGAACATCCCCGTAGCAAAAAATATATTTCGAGACCCATAATAGCGCCAGATACGTCGACTAGTTTCGCCACAGCCGCACGTGCCTCTGAAATTTACTGCAATTGCATTCAGCGGTCAACAATCGACCACCACGAACCGTCCTAGAATGACGACAGTAAGTCAGGAACACGGTGTGGGTAAAAAGAAACACACGAAATGCCTCTTCTAGGGTTCCGCTGTGCACTTATTGCCGTCGGTGGCATAACCAAGACAATACCCATCAGTAGGCAGCTCGATCGGGTTCGGTCCGACGAGTGAGTTAGCCTGCGAAGAAAGGCCCATGCTGTCAAGACGCTCAGGTGTCTGTTTATCGCCCGTCTGGAGAATTTGTCAGCGATGGGCACCCAACCGAAAACTCAATTGCGATTCGGAATCACCTTGGTCTTGCGATCCTGGGGCTTCTGCTGCTTATCGGACTTGCCTTTCTCCTCGAGGGGAGGCTGCTTCTGCGGGCGGGACTTCACATCAGGCTTTGGCTTCTCCGCAGGTTTAGTCTTCGTCCCAGGGTTAGGCCTACCCTCAGACTTGGTCATGTCGGTGTACGGCTGCAAATTCGAGGGAGGTGGTGGCAACGGTGAGTAGTAGGATCTCTCCTCACGCCTGTACTTTCCCTCTTTCGATGAAGGTGGGGGAAGGGGCGAGTGTGAGGGTGGTGGAGCGGTGTAGAGCTTCTCGTCTGACTTAGGTTTCTCCTCCATCTTGGGCCCTTCTGGGTAGGGTTTCGGGACCGGTGCGTCTGTGCAAGTCTTCTCCTCGGACTTGCGCTCTTCTTTCGGTGAAGGCTGCGGCGGGGGAGTTGCGTAAAGTTTCTCCTCTGGGTAGGGCTTTGGGGCCGGCGCGGGCGGGTAGGACTTTTCCTCAGGCTTGGGCATCTCCTCTTTCTGCGACGGCGGCGGGGCCGCGTAAGACTTCTCATCTGGCTTGGGCTTCTCCAAGTAGGGCTTCAGAGCCAGTGCGGGCGAGTAAGTCTTCTCCTCGGACTTAGGCTTTTCCTGGGGAGGCGGCGGGGAAGCAGCGTAAGGCTTTTCCTCTGGCCTTGGCTTCGGAGCTGGTGCAGGCGGGTAAGACTTCTCCTCGGGCTTGGGCTTTTCCTCTTTCGGCCCAGACGGCGGGGACGGACTCGGAGGAACAGCGTAAGTCGTCGGGAGAGGCGCCGGCGGAGAGTAAGGCTTCTCTTCAGGCTGGGGCGGAAGGGAAAGATAAGGCTGGGTCTTGTAAGGCATCACCTTAGAATCATCGGGGCAAGGAGGTGACCCTGTGGGCATCGCTGCGGTGGAGATGGTCAGACCGACAGCGGCATAAACGGATAAAGCGTGGAGACGCATGACGAAGAGTTGGACTAGTAATGAACGGAAGAAAGAGCACGAATGGTGACCACAGAAGTTGATACCTCGGCTGTCTACTTTATTCGTCCTGGATCATCGTATTCCTATGCCCAGTTTGGGGCCAACGTGTCAGCCACGAACGACGGTCGACCGCGCGCTTCTTATGAATATCATAGATTCCGTCGCGTATGAAGGGAGATTCCCTCTCGTTTCCGGTTCCGCGACCATGGGGAACGGAGAGAGCCCGCTCGGCATACCACCCTCTAAATGATTAATCCTATAAACTGTGGCAGTTGAGAGCTAGATTCAGCGTGGCAAGCAAGTCAAGTAGAGGACACGGACAGTCCTGATCTAGATGGGCACGGTATCCAAAATCCCTGTGCATCGAAACGGTATATCGTGAATGACGTCACCGGACGTCCGTATTCTCGGGGCAGGTCACAATTCCGATTCCCCAACTCAGCCACGTTCGGTGTAGACACTACCACGTAAGAAGGACACTTTAAAACGCGATATGAAGGAAGATGCCAGTGAGAGAGGATAGCAACCCAGGCCGTGAACGCATGCATATACACGACTCCGACACGAGCCATCGGAGCATCACCGAGCCTAACTTCAACTTGCAGCCTAAGTAATAAGGAAGAACGTGTACTCGATTAGCCAAGGACGCTGTGATCGCAAAGTCATGCAGTCATGTCCGAATCAGACCGATTAGAACGATTAGAACGTCGATCAAAGAGTAAGAAACGCCGCCGACCGAAGTTAGACCAATAGGCATGGCGCTATCGAAGCGTAGTGGGGTCGAAAACAACATACACGAGCTGACTTGGGGGGTGAGATAGAGGTCTTGGTATGGATCACAAGGCCACAGTTTTCAAGGGAAAGCAAGTGTTGGTCAAGACAAGATCGATTAAACCCGAAGCCGCCTGACATGGCATACGCCGAAACTGGGGTGAATGCAACTTCGGTGCTGTATTGCCAGCAACGTTCGACAGATGGTCGACGTGTTGGTCTCCGAAATGATCCCCACGCATGCCAGTGTGCTATATATAAGGTGGCCCCTTGTCCCCTCCAATAGCCGACTCAGATAGAGCGTACTGAACTAGTGAATCGTCATGTCATCGAAACCGCTCTACGCACCCCCTCCAGCTCCTGTGTCTAAGCTCGCCCGCTACCGCACCCTCTCACCCCTCGCAGGCGTGCGCGTTTCGCCATTATGCTTCGGAGGATTGGGCATTGGGGACAAATGGCAACAGTATGGCATGGGCTCCATGGACAAGGAAACCTCGTTCAAGCTTCTCGACGCGTACTTTGACCTTGGCGTGAGTCATTCGCATACGAACTTTCGCTTGACTTGGAGCTGAGACCTGTTTCACCAGGGGAACTTTATCGACACTGCCAATCATTAGTACACCACCTTTCCCGTTGGGAGCTCGAGATTCGGCTGACACGAACTTTCGTTTGTTCTACAGTCAAGATGGGGCTTCTGAGGAATTTATCGGCGAATGGGCTGAA